>CM069913.1:27961145-28084475 GCA_036172215.1 Camellia granthamiana | reverse complement strand
CTTCACCAAATGGGTGGAAGCAGAACCTCTTGCCACAATTACCGAGCGGAACATAACCAGATTCATCTGGCAGTCGATCGTATGTAGATTTGGCATTCCTCAAGCCAACGTCTCCGACAACGGCAAACAATTCGACAATGCCAAGTTCAGGAAATTCTGTGCAGAACTTCAAATCCAGCCATGTTTCTCTTCCCCAGGTTATCCCTAAGTCAATGGCCAAGTTGAGGTTACCAACCGTTCTCTTCTCAAGATCATCAAGACTAAGCTGGAAGCTGCTAAGGGACTCTGGGCTGAGGAATTACCGAATGTATTCTGGGCCTACCGCACTACCGCTCGAACCCCCACTGGGGAGACCCCCTTTCGCTTAACATACGGCGCTGAGGCGGTCATCCCAGTGGAAATCGGTCTGCCTACCCCAAGAATTCTATATCCGAATCCAGAACTAACTGAGGAGCTGCGTCAGGCAGACCTAGACCTAATTGAAGAGCTCCGAGAAACCACTAACTGTCAGACGGGCCTCATACCAACAGAAAATGAGAACACATTACAACCGTAAAGTCCGACCGAGGGAATTTGCCGTGAGGGACCTTGTTTTGCGCGAAGTAACCCTCGCCACCAAAAATCCGGCTGGGGGTTAATTGGTAGCCAAGTGGGAAGGACCTTACGTTGTCAAAGCCAGACCTCATCCGGGCACTTACCGACTTCAAGACATGGAAGGCCGAGACCTCCCCTATCCGTGGAACGCTGAACACTTGAAGCGTTATTTTCAATAAATCCCTATTTTTGTATTGATCAGTTATTGTATTTTCTTTTTTGGCAATCTACACACTTGGATGCTCTTCTTCTTCTCTCACATGATGTAAATTTCATATCAAATGGGCTACACTTTACACGACAACAATCTTATATCTCAATTATCTGTGTGGTACCTCAATAACATTTTGATTGCAGCACTCAGTTACAAGCCTCAGCCAGACTGAGCATGAAGAGCTTAGCCAGACTGAGTCACTTGCGGCCTCAACCAGACTGAGTCACGTAAAGCCTCAGCCAGACTGAGGATGAAAAGCTCAGCCAGACTGAGTCACTTAAAGCTTTAGCCAGACTGAGTACGACAAACCTCAGCCAGACTGAGCATGAAGAGCTCAGCCAGACTGAGTCACTTAAAGCCTCAGCCAGACTGAGCATGAAGAGCTCAGCCAGCCTAAGTCACTTAAAGCCTCAGCCAGGCTAAGCATGAAGAGCTCAGCCAGACTGAGTCACTTAAAGCCTTAGTCAGACTGAGCATGAAGAGCTCAGCCAGACTGAGTTTCTTGAAGAGACAGCCCGACCGAGCTAATCATGGCTCAACCCGAACTGAGCACGAACGAAGCGCTTGGCCAAGGCCATTCTTGCAACTTCATGATTGTGGCATAGTTGCCATACTTAGTCAAATTCCAGTTTAACGTCTTCCAAGTCAGACTGGCTCCTTGCTGGGTCGTGATTCATAACTCTTCACGTTTTTAACATTCTTACATTTTAAACTTCACTTTGCGTTGAGGTTTTCTTACATTTTAACTTCACTCTGCATTGAGGTTTTCTAACATTTTAAACTTCACTCTGCATTGAGGTTTTCCTCCATTTTAAACTTCACTTTGCGTTGAGGTTTTCTTACATTTTAAACTTCACAATAATTTATACACAAGCCTAAAAACATAAACACAAACTTATAATTTTATTCATTCACAAACTTATACATAAGTTTATTACAGAAATTCCAAAAAAAAAAAAAAACAAACAAAACAACCAAAACTCTGAGTACAAATTTTGTTTGCACCAATCATTCCTCTTCACTTAAGACGAGGTCTTCTTCTTCAACAGCCTCATCTAAGGGGTTTGGGCCACATTGTCTTCGTGAATCTTTACACTGCTGAAGTCCAAGTATGGGAACAGCTCTTCTGCTTTGCGTTTAAACATCTTCCACCCGCTGTCCCAGAACTCAACCATCTCGTGTTTATAGAAGTCTGACCGCTGGAAGCTTTGGATCACTTCTTCTTCACTCCTACTCCCAGCGGTCGCCCCCGACGGGCCAGCCCCCCCAGACCCCTTTCTCGCCAAGTTGTTGGTGATCGCGGCTTCGACAGCCATCTGAAAGTTAGCAAACCCCTTGAACTGCTTTACTGCTGCGACGCATAAGTCGGGGTATGCTGCCCTTTCAGAGGCTGCCTTGGTCTTCTCTTCCTCTAACTCTTTCTCCAACACCACCTTCTCTGTTGTTGCCCTGGCGCGCTCGTCTGGCAGATCCTTCTCCAACCCCGCGATCTTCAGATCTGCTTCTTCCTTTTCTTTGTTCGACTGGGCGCGCAGATTCTCGTTACAAGTCATCGCCTCATCCCACTGTTCGTTGGTGACGGTGCAGGCGTTCTGGGCCTCTTCTAGCTTCTTCTGCTCGCCAACCAGTTGGAACTCGAGCGACACCACCTTGCGACGTTCGTCCTCCAGCTCCAACTTGGCCGCTTCGCCTTCTGAGCCTCCTCTAACCCCCTGACACAAGCACTCTGCGCAGCCTTCCTCCAGCCTGCGCTCTCCTTCTTGAAATTTTCAAGCTGAGCCTCCACCTGCCCTAACTTTTCCCTCTCCTTCCTCACTTTGCCTTTCGCCGCCGCCGCCTTGTTCGACAGGGCTCCTGCTAAGGCAGTCGCCTCTATCTGGGCAGAACATAACTCCTTTAGCAGCTCAGCCTTAGTAAAACCAGCCACTGAGCGCACGGCTGCGTCTTCCACTACCCCCAAGAGGCGATCTACAGCCATCCTGGCTTCTCTTCCTTCTCCTTCCACTCGCCCGGACACCGCTGGGACGTGGTAGAAGGCGGTCTTCAACCCAGCTATCTCTCCTTCTCCTTGGGGCGCAAGACCCTCGTTAGGCTGTGGCTCTGCCTTCTGCTCAGCACCGATCGCCCCACTTGCCATTTGTTCTTCAGGGCCAGTCGCCCCACTCTCCACCCCCTTTGCTGCTTTCCCCAACCCCCACTTCGGGGGTCTCCTCCGCCGTTACCTCCTTCCTCCTCTTCAAGGTTGGACCCTCCTCCCTCTCCCTTACCCTTCTCTTCTTCTTCGCCACAGCCTCCACCTCCTTGTTGGCCCTTTCCTTCAAAGGATCAATTGGGGGCGGTCGTGGCTCAAATTCACCCAAGTCCTTTTCCCCCAGCGGTTTGGGGCGCGGTCGGATCCTCTTCCTCGCGATCGGCTTCGGCGGCTGGTCTGTCTGTGAATCTTTGAATTTACTGGCCTTAGCGAGAATGGTCATATCCTCCGCCTCTTGTGCCTTCCTTCTTGCCTCTAATTCTGCCGGTTCCAGGTCTCCACCGGTCGACTGAGGCCCAACCTTGCGGCAAACAAGGCTGACGGCTGAACGAGCTCGTCCCATTTGGCACCCTCCTTCTCCTTCCATGCCTTCACCTTCTTCACCCTCTCCTCAGCTGCCGCCCCCACCTTTGGCTCCACAGACTTGGTGGGCACTCTCCACACTGTGTGCACTTTAACTCCTCTGTTTGCGGACACGTAGAACCACCGCAGCCTTCACCCGTTTATTGATGATGACAACCCCACCACCAGGCCCCTCCCTGCCGTCGCCTGCAAAGTGACCCAAGTTTCTTGCTGCCCCGAGGCCTTGTAGCATGCAAAAAACTTGTCCACCGTCATAGCCGCCCCCCTCGTTCGCCCTCGGCCACGTGCTTGCACATGCCAGTACAATCTTCCACGCGTTGGGCATTAGTTGACCCGGCGCCACTTCTAACCGGTTTAGGACATCCACTACCACCTGCGGAAGCGGCAACCTCAACCCTCCCTTCAACGCTTCCTCGTAGAGGGCAAACTCCCCCGGTCAGGCGTTGGATGGCCTCTCATTCGTTGTCGGCAGCTTTAACTCTATTTCTATGGAAATCTGGTATTTCTCGCGTATACCCACTAACTCCTCTGCGGTAACGGTCGACTTATCGGCCTTCATATGCCAGTGATCTGGCTCAACCTGGCTGATTGGCTGCGCAGCCGCTATCATTGTGGACGAACGAGGTCGCCCCACCGGCTCCCCCTCGCTTCCCACTCGCCTCTTCGTCCGGTATTGTTCTGCCAAATCCACCGCATCGTCGTCGCCCAATGGATCGACCCTCGTGGCTGTTGCTTCTTCTTGGGCCATCCTTTTGTGTGTCTGCGAATAGCTTCAAATGCTGGTGCGAGATAGTCCACAAAATGTCGCAAAGGGGTATCACTTGACATAAAGGAGTTTACACTTAGAATATTTTGGTTGTTTGCAAAGAAATACATAAAACGGATAATACCAAACGCTCAAGTTTGCCTATATTCCAAGGGTTACAATTAAATTTCGCCAGTTTGAAATTTTCAAAAAACAGCCCAAACTGTCTCTTCAACACCCTATATTGACCTATCATTTCATTTCTTGCTCAACGCCTAGCCTTCCCCATCATGGGATTCCGCCACGTGTATGCCCACGATCCACTGCCCCTTTTCCTTATCCTGTCTTTTCCACTTCAAATCACCACGTGCCCTGCCATCCCTCGATCCCCACGCACCGCCACTTGGTTACCCTCTGCGGTCGGCCCTCCTCATGATCGGTCTCTCCACTCGGTCACTCTTCGCGATCGGCCCTCCTCATGGTCGGTCCCTCCACTCGGTCACCCTTCGCGGTCGGCCCTTCTCTTGGTTGGTCCCTCCACTTGGTCACCTTTCGTGGTCGGCCCTCCTCCTGGTCGGCCCCTCCACTAGGCCACCCTTCGCGTCGGCCCTCCTCATAGTCGGCCGCTCCACTCGACCACCCTCTACGGTCGACTCTCCTCATGGTCGGTCCCTCCACTCGGCCACCCTTCGCGGTCGGCCCCTCCACTCGACCACCCTCTGCGGTCGGCCCTCCTTATAGTCGGTCGCCTCTCTCGGTCGGCCTTCACCTGCCAGTCTCTCACAACCCTCATTTTCTTCATTATTGCCTTCGTTGGACTAAAGCTGCACTTGGGAATGGGGGACCGCTGACATGGGTAAACCCATAAGGATTATAGCCCACCATTTAGGGCCCAGTACATAACTCAAATACTAAAGCCCAGCATTGCTGATGCCCCATGTAGCAATAAGAACCAATGACATCAAGACACATGGCAAGAGAAGGGCAAGCCACATAAGCAGACAAAGATCTGCAAAGTTATTGCCACTGCACATCGCCATTAATAAAGTCCCTTACAGCATTTATTGTGATAACCCTTCTCCGTCGGGACAAAACGCTTTCACCATGAACAAGGTAAGCTAGAACATAGACTTTCGGCCAGGGTGACAGGTTGGAAGGGACAATGAAATAATTACCAGATGATATAAGCAGACGTCGAAGACAAGAAAAAGGTTAAGCTTTCTATCTCTAATTCATCTCTACATTTTACTTCTCTCTCTAACTTGCGCGTCGGAGGGTTCACTGGGGGACTCCCCATTTCCCGTTGAACTCTTGTGCAGGTCTTTTGGTAGGTTTGGTCATTCGAACACAGGCTTGAGGAGTGTGGATCAGTCTGGTCCGTTTCACCTGGAACAAACTGTATTATCACCTTCTATCTTCTAGATCTAGTTTTTGCCAAACCCTACTCTCAGCATATTCTCTCTCTATGCTGGACAAGACCCAGGTACCAACTTGCTTTACACTTCATTTGAAGACCACAACCGCCGCTTCTGCAAATCAAGAAAACATAGCCACGACGAAACTTTTTTTTTTTATATATTATTTTTTTTTTTTACAGGAAATCAAAATCCAAGGACCCATTTCGGCACACACTCTCTCCAAACTGAGACCAACCCAAACTTCATATTCTTCAAAGAAGCTTTGTATCTGTAATACCACAGGGCCACCGCCGGTAGCTCACTGCTCGTTGGTGCAACTCCCTCGTCGTTGTCGAAGACCCACGCCACAGCTGCGATTGGCCAGTGCTGGCATAGCTCTACTGCGATGTCACTGTTAATGCTCGCTCATGCTGCCGACATGCTATCCCAGCTCCACCTGTTGTAGACATCGTGACCCAAGTTGCTATCAGCCTCTCTCTTTTGCAACTTCGCCTCTTCTTGCAGACCACTGCTGTTTCCGGCCTCGGCTGTCCAGCTTCGGCTACGCACGTCGCCTCACTCAAAGCGACGTGTGTGGTCACCGTTCAGCTTGTCAACAATGCGACAACGCGGCAGCGCACACTCGCTCACGGCAGTCAATACACTGCGCTACTGTCCTGCTCCAGCCGCTGCTGCGCTGCTGTTCGGCTTGCACCTTCATGCGCCTCTTGGTTTGCATTATTTTGCCAATTTCAACTCGATCGTGGGCCATCCATGTCGACCTCAGACCACACCAATGCTCACTAGTGCTGCTTTTCACCTAGCTCCCTCCAGCTGATTTTGATTTGTGCCGATTCAACCATTCATTGCTCCGGATCTGTAAACAAGCTTTTGTTCAACGCCCATTTCTGAACTTTGTTGGGATTCGGGTTATTCGACAGCTCGTAATTCTGATTTGAGATAGCCAGTGCTTTGTTAAATCTTTGTTTAGTATCTCTGACTCGTTTTGAGAATATATGTTTTGAAACCTTTGCATGAGATTTGAGCTTCTATTGATGATCCTGACTTGAATAGAACTTTGATGCTATAATTTTGTCTTAAAATAGCTATTACCTCTATTGAATCTTGATTTGCATGATAAATGTAGTCTTGAAATTCATGTTTTGGAGCTTGACCTTGTGTTGATAAATCTGACGTAGATAGAGTATTAATGTGGCAAATGAGGGATTGGTGTTGCTATTGAAAATTTTGTTAGACTTGCTCGTCTTGAAATTTGTAGAGTAAATAAATGTTGTTGCAAAAGAAATCCGAGGAAACAAGTCCTTCATATTGTATATAAATCTTGTTGATGGATAATTGATTGCTATGGCTCCGAGAATAGTGAAACCCGATATTGAGCTTTATATACTTGATGAATGAATTCTCGATATCCAAATTCGGTGAATGTTTCACTTGGAAGAATAAACTAATGTAACAGAGAATAAGACCATATATTGATGTGTGCTGATTTTGTGGACACTCGAGGAAATAAAATGTTGATACTGAAATTTTGTTTGAACATTGTTGCTTTATGTCGGCTTGAGAAGAACCGGCCCAAAGAGACAAAATCTTGATTGTTGCATTTTTCATGAACTCGCTCAGAGGAATAAAATTGTTGTAGCTTAAACAGATCATTATTATTTGTTGATGTTGCCCCATTTCGATAATGACTGAATCGGGATATGAAATTGATATTGCTCATCTCATTTGTCGGTTTTACTATTTCAGGTAAATAAATTTTTGTGCGAAATTCACGACCCCGAGGCCCTCAGAATCTTCACTAATAAGAGCAAGGGCTGTCCTTCGAAAGTCTGAACGAGAGCAAAACTGTCCCTTAGGAGTCCGAAAGTATCATACACCCTACTTCGGCAAGAAAGATCCCTCTAGAAGGCAACCGAGTGTACCAATCTTGCACCAATAGAAGTAAAGATTGTCTCTCAGAAGTCCGAGTAGAAGCAAGGCTATCCCTCAGAAGTTCAAGCAGAAACAAGGCTCTCCCTTAGAAGTCCGAGCGGAAACAAGGCTCTCCCTTGGAAGTCCGAGTGGATGTGCACTTCTACTTCGGTAGCTAATGGAAGCAAAGGCTATCCCTCAGGAGTTCGAGTAGGAGTCCACTCTACTTTGAAAAGAAAGATCCTCGGAGCTCGTATTGATGAAAGTAAGGGCTGTTCTTCGGACCCGCACTAATGAGAGCAAGAGCTGTCCCTCGGAAGTCCAAATAGAAGCAAGGCTGTCCCTTAGGAGTTTGAATAGTAGCACACACCCTACTTTGGCAAGAAGATCCCTTCTGATAGGCCACCGAGTCTTGAGGGCTGTTTTTCGAAAGTTTGAGTGGGAGATCACACTCTACTTCAGCAAGAAAGATCCTTGAGGCTCGCACTGATGGAAGCGAGGTCTGTCCTTCGAAAGTCTGAGTGGGAGCACACACTCTACTTCAACAAGAGAGATCCTCGAAGCTCACACTGATGGAAACAAGGTTTGTTCCTTAGAAGTCCAAATGGAAGCAAGGGCTGTCCCTCGGAAGTCCGGGTGGAAGCACACTCTTTTCTTTGGCAAAAAAAGATCCTTTCTAGCTGGTAACGGCAAGAAAGATCCCTTCTAGCTAGCAACCAAATTTATCAAGCTTGTACTAACGGAAGTAAAGATTGTTCCCTAGAAATCCGAGCGGAGACAAAGCTGTTCCTCGAAAATCCAAGTAGATGTACACTCTTTTCTTCGGCAATCAATGGAAGCAAATGCTATTCCTTGAAGCTCGCATTGATGGAAGCAAGAGCTATTCTTCGGAAGTCCGAGTGGGAACACACACTCTGCTTCAACAAGAAAGACCCTTGAAGCTTGCATTGATGGAAGTAAGGGCTATTCTTCGGAAGTTCGAGTGGGAGCACACACTCTACTTTAGCAAGAAAGACCCTCAAAGCTTGCATTGATGGAAGCAATGACTGTTCTTCGGAGGTCTGAGTGGGTGCAACACTCTCCTTTAGCAAGAAAGACCCTTGAAGCTTGCATTGAAGGAAGCAATGGCTGCTCTTTGGAGGTCCGAATGGGAGCACACACTATTTTGGCAACTAATGAAAGCAAAGGTTGTCCCTCTCTGAGTGGGAGTACACTTCTACCGCGTCAAGAAAAGTCCCTTCAGGTTGGTAACCAAGTCTACTATTTCTCTTTCTTTTTCGAGGGGCAATAAAAATTGAAAACTGTTTCAAGCAACATAACACAATGAAGATATACAATGTAGAGAAAATAACTTCTAATGGAGATACATAATATAGAGGAAATAACTTTCTTTATAACATAAGAAAGAAAGATAGAAAATTCTTAGACAATGCAGTAAATACAAATTGTAAATGTCATAGATAGACTTCTTCTACGGAATGTTGAAATTTGCCCTTAGAGTTGCAAGATCATTTGGAAAGCTTTCACCAGCTGCTCGGGTTGTGGCCATCATGCACCATCATAGCCATGTCTTCTAAGATATCCTGGGGCTCCTGTTCTCTGAACTTTATCTCATGTGCTTTGACTTTCTTTCTAAAGATCTTCTTAAGCATCCGACACTTTTCTGTAGGATGTCCTAGTGATCGGTGGAAAACACAATAATTAGGACCCTTGCAGTCCTTCTTCGACAAAAGCTCTTCGACATGAGGCAACTTCAGTTCCCTATCTGCCACCCATTCTTTAACTAAGGCCTTTACTTCCTCGACACTACATGGAAAAGGAGTGTCATCTTCATAGTTTTTCCTCTTCTGACCTCTGAGTTCCTCCCTCTGCGACTTTCGTGTAGAAGACGCGGAAGCCGCAGTGACAGAAAGTCCTCGAGATGACTTGAAGCTGGTTTTATAACTAGTCTCGAACCCGATCTCCTGAGATTGAGGTAGGTTGATGTTCCGAGATGCTTCAATTAGTGCCTAGAAGGTGGGCAGCTTGTGATTAACAAGAAGCATCTTATACCCGTTCAATGCCCCTTCAACACAGATTTAGACCAAGTAGTTTTCCTCCACAGCCTCATGACAGTCCAAGGCTTTGTCTTGGAACCTCTTCACATATTCGAGAATATCTTCACCTTCTCGTTGTTTTTCCTTACATAGGGTGAGTGCGGTTACCTTCTCAGCCGCTTGAAAGAATTTGGCGTGGAATTTGTTGACCATCTCCTCCCAACTTCGAACAGAGTTTGGGGTCAAGTTAACGTACCAACTATATGCTCGGTCGGTGAGGGACTTGGAGAATTTTCTCAGTCGGAGGACATGATTTGAACCATGAATCCCCAAAGTCTCGATGAACCGCACAACATGTTCTCGAACATTTCCTTGCTTGCCATCGAATTTGATGAACTTCGACACTATGTACCCCTCTGGGTATGGATAACTCAGCATCTCGATAAGGTAAGGTGGCTTGACATCCGGATCAGGCAAAGAGGGTAAAGTCCTCTTGCCCCATTCGAGATCGAACATGGCTTGCACATCAGCAAGAGTGAGAAACTGTTGAGAGAGAAAGTTTGATGGCGGCATTCCCGGAACTTGGCTTATGGACCCCAAGACTGAACTAGGAGCAACTTGGCCACTCTGGTGTTGAGAATTCATCATCAGTGAAGACACATGATGATATTGGCCATCGGCACCTATGGACATGCCATTTAGTGATGGGATGTTACATTGGATCCCATAAAGTTCATTGCGCGCCACGACTATACTGGGTTGGACTTGCAAACTTGGCATCGGAGCCAAAGGAGACCCACTCGGTACATGAGTAGAATTTACAATTGGTGGAGCAAAATTAGGCATGGATGGAACACCATTTTGTAGAGAAATTTCTGTAGGCCTTCCTTGAACTTCCATAGCAGTTGGAACACCATTCATCCCGTTGGAAACTCCTCCAACCATCAATGGACCATGGCTCGATCCTCCAGACGCGTGATTTTGCGCTCTATGGGCCACAGGTTGGCCATGACTTGTTCTTTCTAGCACTTGATTTTGCACACCATTTTGTACATCTTCAGGGAGAACTTGGGATGGGTCTTGATGATTTTGACCATTCCTAACATCACCATGAAGTTGTTGATGCTTGTCGGCGCCGATTTGACCTCTATTTGTTGTCGGTGGTGCGAAATGCGAACCCATCACCAACATGGTGTGGGTGAGATTTTGAAGTGTCGCGAGAATCTCTTTTTGAGTGTGTTGGAGTCCTTGAATAGCTTCAAGGATGAGAGGTGGATCTTGAACTTGAGTCCTCTCATCACCACCATTGGAAGAGCCTTGTTCATGAACTTCTTCTTCTCCCGCCATATTCACGGAGTTGTGTAGATTCCGGATCTTGTTGAGACTATTAACCAATCTGCCTCCCCAGCAGAGTCGCCAAATGTATGAGAGGGTTCAAGAACGTCGTTGGAAAATTCGAAGATCTTCGAAGATCCTTGAAGAAAAATTTGAATTCTCTAAAAGATGATGAGAGGCTTAGATTCTTCAATAGTCTTAACTAAGAACACAAAAGCAAAGAGATGATGGAGGTAAGAGATTGGGTGAAGAAGAAGACAAAGTAGCTAGAGAGAGAATAATGGCAAGGCTCTCCCATGGATCTCCCACTTTCACTCTCAAGGTTGATAATGGAGAAGGGAAATTAGTTCTTTTCCAAGAGTTATCTCTCCAAAATCTATCCCTTGTAAAGCTATGGGTGGGTGTTATTTATAGGCACCTCATGATGTAGGATGGAGCCCGTGTGTAAGGCACATGGGGAATATTCTCTCTAACCACCTTGTCCGAGGAGGTGACCTCTCCGAGGATGAGGAAAATCCCGAAGAGCAGATCAACCTCTCGGCGAACCCTTCTTCTTAGCCACACCTAACAAATGATCCCTAATCATCCTAAAGGGTCAGGGGTAGTCCCAAAGGACGTCATGTCGCAGAAGGGTTAGGGTTAGTTCAAGAGAACGCCCTGCCGCAAATATTGCCGAGTCTCAGGGACCCCCTAGATCGTGCCACATCGACCCGGGTATAGGCTAGTTTAACCGAAGAGTGAATTTATCTCCACTCACCGTCCTCGGGATCGGGTCCTTTATTCGGACTCCATTACGCCCATGGTTCTGGTACGTAGATCCCGGAAAGCTCCGAGTCCGCAAGTATTATGGGACTCAACAACGGAGCGACTTCTAGATTGCGTTTGAATCCGTTCGAAGCCAAGTGCTTCGGATCTCTAGGTTCGTGGATCCGAACCCTTTCGAATCTGAGCCTGAGTAAGTTTCTAAGTTCGTGGATCCGAACCTTTTCGAGACTTAGAGCGATTCGGCCCGTTTGATGGTGGTAAATCCAGGCCCATCAATCTTGGACTTGCGATAAATTCGGACCCATCAACCTTGGACTATTGGGCCTAATTAATTTAGCGGGCTCAAATTAGCTCCTCTTACAAGTTCAAATAAACAAAAACCAGGTAGGTCACATTTGATTTCCATTTTATTTATTTATTTATTTTTAGATAAAATGGGATGTGAATGAGATTATTATTGATATAATTATAAGAATAAGTTATTAAACGGGATAGATGGTTGGATCTATGAAAGAATTATAGATGGTAATTATGAAAAATTTTACTGTAGAATAAAAAAAGTGGGATTATTGTATATGTTTTGTTGAGAAGGATAAAATGAAAGAGTGAAACAATTTGGAGAGGCATGGAAACGCACTCCATCAAATTCAATTCTTAGTTAGCTATTTTAGTTGAATATCAAACCAATAACTACATGTAGCTAGAGAAAGATAACTCAACAAATGTAATAAAAAATAGAAAGTTTGTTGAAGAATGTATTTGAAAATATGATTAACTAAAATAAAAAAATAAACTTTTAGTTAAAATTTAACTAAAAATTTGACTATTTTGATGGAGATACTCTTAGCACCACAATTCTTAAGGTAATATTTATTTCTTTCTTTTTATTTTGCCATTTAATCTCTATACAAATATTAAAGTTGTTTGGACAAAAATTGTCCCTTATTCACCTCTATAATCTAACGTATCAAACATGGGATCCTTTTTTAGGTAAAACCCAACTGTCTTCTCTCCCCTTATCTTTGGGCCTCTGCCAAATTTTCAAGGGGTTATATTTATGTTTAAATTATATTTATTAATTTTTATATTTTAAAACATTCATATTCTTTGCATATCTCTTCTAGTAATTAAGATTTTTTTTTTTTTGGTGTTAAGATCTGGTTAATTGCCTATGCTATTGTGCAACTTTTGAACAAAGAGGTTTTATTTGGGCCTTTAGGTAGAAATTTTCTTTTTCCCCCTTTTGTTGGACTTTTTGGACAAGAAGTGTATTATTATTCAGTCTTTATTATTGGGACTCATGAACGAGAAGAGTTTTTTTAATTTTGTTGGGGATTTTTTTTTTTCTGGGACTTTGGGTAAATAGTATATTTGTTTATTGTCATTGTAAAGCCCTGAGACAATTTTTTGTTCAACAAAACTTTTTGTCAAGTATAAAGAGGATAAAAAATCGATTCTAAATTTGTTCACAAGCAACTAACTATTAGACAATGTTTACTGTATTTGAAAAATTAATTCTGTTGTATACTTAACAATAAACAGAATATAAAAGAAATAAAGGAATGGAAAGAATTTGTTTGATTACAAAAATCAAACCAGGAAAATAAAATAAAATAAATAAAAATGGGTTTTTTATTTTGTTACAAAAACAAAATCAAAATCTGATTTAAATAATTAAATAAAACAGAAAATAAATAACCAACTTACTTGATTAATTTGTTGAATAATATTTTGATCAAGTCCAGTGTTCGACACTGTATCCTTAAGACAGATTCGTCCTCTCCATGGTGCTTTCAGAATGTGGACGTCTATTTCCTAGGATGAAATAATCAACAACAAACAATAGCAACACTACAAATTGTTTGCCCAACGAACACACTAAGTATTTACACTCTTTCTCACAAGGAAAATAATGCAGCAATATGTAGAGAGTAGTTGCAGAATTATATGGACGAAATTAGTGAATGAAAACATCAAATGAGGGTTGCCTATTTATAGATGGATTGGTGGCTTTTCTATTTGAATCCAACAGGTAGCAATCTGTTATGAACAGATACAGTACCTGTTTGGCACTGTTTGAATAGGTTCAATCTGTTCAGTTTGAATTTTGAACAAAAACGGAATCTGTTGCACAGATTTGAATTTATTTCGGACAGATAAATTCTGTACAGAAAACCTAGACAGATTTGAATTAATCTGTACAAAATTTGAAGAGGTGCAAAATAATTTGAATTCGAATAGATTTTATTTACCAAGAATAAAATTAAATTCAACTGTTTTTGGTCCAAAAAAATTAGTATTAGGCTGAACAAGCCCAACCTCACACCACGCACCCGCGCCCAAAGCCCAGCCCGCCCGGATAGACAGACGTGAGTGTGGTTATCTTTGGGTCCAATGGGTCTAGTCCACTTGGCCCATAACCTCCCCTTTCTACAAACTTGAGGTGCCCCTTGGGGCCCTCTCCAAGTTATAATTCCAAGCTATATAAATCCATTCAAAACTTCCCACCAAACCAATGTGGGACAAGCCAATTTCCAAACCTTAAGAAATTTCCACCAAAACTCCATTTTCATGGAGCACACTTTGGCTTCAATTTTCCATTCACCCGATAATAGTTTTGAGCAATCAAATATACCACGTGAATCACAGCGCGACATAGAACGCGTTACCACTTAGACCTGCCAAATTTGGGGTACGAGTCCCTCCTAAATAACATACCAAAGTTAAGAAAAAATTCTGTTTTTCCCGAAATTTTTCCCAACCATTTCTAACACTAACCAGATGTAAACAAAAATTGTAATTAATTTCAAATATGACACACTTATAAACTGTGTAAATAAAATAAAATATTTAAAATTTTAAGACTTTCCACAAATTGATTTGGAACCTTATGTAAATGTTTACGATCGTGCTACGTAGCTCGAAACCGCGGCTCGACACCAAAACGACGTCGTTTTGGTGTCGAAATTTTTTTTTTTTTTTTTTTTTTTTTTCCTTTCTTCCCTGGTTTTCTTACAGATCGAAGAAGAAGAAGAAGAAGAAGAAGAAGGGAGAAGAAGAGAAGGGAGGAGGAGGAGGAGGGAGGGGAGGGGGCCATAAAAACCGGGGCTGGAGGAGGGGGAGGGGAGGGGACGGGGCTGCGACGGCGGGGCTGGAGGAGGAAGGCGAGGACGACGGCGGGACTGGGCTGTGACGAGGACGACCCACGGCGAACAGACGACCCACGGCGAGGAGGAGGAAGGCGAGAACGGCGGCAGACGACCCTTTCCTCTCTCAGACGACCCTCTCCTCTCTCTTTCTCCCTCTCCCTCTCCCTCTCCCTCTCCCTCTCTTCCTCTCTTGATTTCGAGCCAAAATTCGAGCCTCAAATTCGAGCACTCGATCATGGCGTAAGAGATGAGTTAGTTCTGACACAAATTAAATGAAAACAGTTTGATTTTGTTCACACAGGCTCCAGCTCCACTTAAAAGGGATGGGATTTACAGACATTGTCTACGCTGGACTCATTACGATTTTTATTTTAATAATCTGAATTATTTATTTATTAAATTTTTGTGATATATTATTTATAAAAAAAAATTTATTCATTCATATAATTTTTTTTCTCCACAATCTCCTTAATGACGTGGCAAATAAAATTTGAAAAGTTGACCCACATTCAAATATTTCCTCAAAACTCTCCTTATATGTATTTTGTCTTGCTTACCTCATTAGGAAAATCGTAGGGAAAAAAATTGTGTGAATATAGCATTGTTGTTTGAAAAATTAAGTTGACTCGATAATTGTAACATAATTTTTTTGTCACACTTGTTTTTAAAAAAAATTAAGAGTAAATAATCAATAAGTCATATTTTTTAGACCCATTAATGGTCTATTTTAAAAAACAAAGTTCCCGTTCAATTTTTTAAAAAACAAATACGATGAAAAGAACATGCTACATTATCACATCAACCTAATTTTTTCTATGAATGATATACACGAAAAGTCCTAAAAAGAAAACAATTCGAATTATCAAAATAGAACTCGTGATGACCCCCACAAACTCAGACAACGTCTTTTAAATCCAAATTTAGACTAGAGAGAATCCCCGCTTCATTCAAAATTATAGGGTCCACTATTTTGTATTAATAAAGTTTTATATTTTATTCACAGACTTTCAAAGTATATAAACAAAATCAGACAAGCAATGTAAGTGACCCATCAAAAATTCTACACGAAATTCACATTTTTCCATTTGAATATTGTATAAAAATTTTAAAAATTCTAGAGACCTCAAATAAATTGCTAAATATTTTGCACAATAATTATACCAAATATCTACACAATACTCATATGAGTATATCATGTGGGTATTGTGTAGAATATTTAGACCCAGTTTGAAAAAGTAGGGCCTCGTTTGGCAAGTAACTTTTTTATCCAAAAAGTCAAAAAATTACTAAAAAAATCAAAAAGCCAACAACCCATATCAAAAATTCAAAAATTTTCTTTTCTCTCTACTTTTTGCACATATTTTCATAAAAAATAAAAAGTTATCTCAAACATACTAGTTTTTTTTACATCACATTTTAGCCAAAAAGCAAAAAAGTTACTAAAAAAGCCTGTTCCCAAACGAGGCCATACTCAAAAAGTCATTATAAATTGTTACATTATTCTCTTTTACTTTTATACATATTTTTATATAAAAAAATCAAAATCTCAATTATTGCTAATTCCAAAACAGACGTCCTAACTCATTTGGAGTTGTTACATATTTTCATATAAAGGGGTGAGAGGGGAGACATCTTTCTCCTACTATCAATAGAGAGAGAGAGAGAGAGAGAGAGAGAGAGAAAAGAGCAAAGTGTTGATAGCAGGGGGAATAGGGTACTTGGGAAGAAGGTTGGTGAAGGCAAGTTTAGCAGAGAGACACTATCACGACCCCATTCCGTCCCTAGTAGAATGGTGCCATGATGGCCAGTAATCCAAGATTATCAAAGGCCAACTTACAAAGATTCACACACAATCAGAGTATACATATGGGGCTTACATGTGCGGAAGCAATAAATTTAGATCTAGGTAGTCCATAAGAGCTGTCCATAGATCAAATGAAATGGCATACATCTTAACATGGTTTACAACTTGGATACAAATAAAATAAAATACATATTGCATCTAGATCAAAAGGCTTCTCAAGCCGACATGTACAAAAGACATAAACTACTAAGCCAAGAAGCATAATCTTCAAGATGCTACAAAATATGAATCAAAAAACAACTTGCAAATAATCATCTAGGCGTCGCCGCCTTCTTGGTCGTCACCTACATATATATAAGGAGAGGGTGAGCTTGGGTACTCAGTGAATGATACTAGTAATAAAGGTTTAAATGAATGATATCCAAGATCTTTATCAAAACAATACATAACATAGCTTGTACAAAATCAATGGGATGAACAAAGTTCATCTATCAAGTCTTTCAAATCTTTAAGGGATGCTTACTAACATCTACATAATACAAGGGATAACATTCCGGACAAACCCACGCGATAAACCGTCAATGGCAAGACAAAGGAGATATCTCAAACAAACATGCTAGTTGCATTATAGTCCCCTAGCACTAAGGACTTTCTAAGAATGTCATCAAAACAAGATAATACTCGATATAAAACTAGGGATAATTATTCATGCTTGATCAAATACTTTTCCAAAACGAAACAAAGCTTTATCAAAACTTTATAACATAGCTTTATTAAAAATACCACTCACATAGCTCTTCGGGTGTGGGGATTTCAAGCAAGGATCCAAGGCCTACAAGTACATAATAAATTCCATTGAATGCACTTCAAGAAGACAAGAAGGGATGCTCAAAGATGGATATGAAATGCATTCCTAAAACAAGCTTTGCATGAGTGTAAATGATCTCGGCATTTCTTCAATACTACGTCAAGACAAGGCAAAACATGCGCTGGGAGTTAAAATACTGTCCCTCATCTCGAGAAAACATGCTGGGTACCAACCAAGTCTTGGCCGAGGTGCCACACCTCTTGGCCGAGGTATGGTCCCGATGACCACATTCAGGGAAATGAAGTCGGGAAAATCTGGGTTTCCCTCTTGATGAACATGAAGAACATGAATGCTAAAATCATAACTTCTTTATTCAAAATCTGAGATTTCATGAGATGAGTTCGAAAACATGGACCTGGGTACCCACACTTGAAGATCTTAAGAAAACAAACACAAAAACATGGATCTTGATACAAACTTTCGGATCAAAATATGGTTTTATTTCAAGAACACAAGAACATCATTTTCTCTTTCTAAAACAAGCTTTAAATCAATGCATGGCTCATGAATCATGCTAGATCATGCAATGTGATTAGATGAACATAAAGAACAACAAGAGTAGATCAAGAATCTAACCTCAAAACACGGATCCAACGGTTCAAACTCTAAAGATCAAGCTTGGAAACCCAATCTCACTCTAAGAATTCTTCCTCCTCTCTTCCTAGAGCTTCTCTCTCTACCATGCAAAAGATATGACACACAATGATATATTTCTACTCTGCCGGCTGACTTAACCCTCTGCTGGGACACGTGGCAACGACTGGTTGGCTCTCCTCAAAAAGGTGATAGAATGACAAGACAAGTGTATGACAAAGTGTATATGACAAGTTAGGTGATAAGGGCACTCCGGCATGCAATGACCTCGGGTTAAGTCACAGGCTTCGGCAAGAAGGTTTCAATGATCTTGGCTAGGAAGGATAGCACTTGGCCTAGCTGTGCCACACCTCGGCCTAGATGTGCCACACCTCGGTTTAGGTCATTCTTAGTCCAAGAACAAGATCACTGAGTGCAGGGATCAAAGATCTAGGATGTCTAGACGAACACCTCGGCCTAAATGATGACATCTCGGCCGATGTGCCAGGGTGAAGGTGGAGGTCAATCAAGGTGGTTCCAAGATGGCCCTAAGTATAAGAGGTTCAAAGGTGTGACCTAGGCTTAAGATGACCCCGGCTTAACACACCAAGCAAGGAACAAAGCATACAAGCAACACTTAGACAAAACAAATCAAGGTCTGCAAATGCAAAATTAACAAGACAAAATCATGTAAATGCATGCAAGCATGACTAGGACAAAGTGAGGGCTGTTACATCCTACCCCCCTTAAGGAAGTTTGGTCCCTAAACTTAAGTTACCTTGTCCCACAAACAACTCTGGATGTTGGATTTTTATTTCTTCTTCCATTTCCCATGTAGCATCCTTGCCATAATGCTCTTTACATTCAACCTTCACCATCGGTATCAACTTGTTTCTCAACTGTTTCACTTGCCTATCTAGAATCCATATCGGCTTCTTCTCATAGCCTAAATCTTCATTAATTACAATCTCAAAATGATCAATTACATGCAATGGATCCCGAATATACTTCTTCAACATCGAAATATGAAACACATTGTGGACTTGACTTAGTTTTGGCAACAAAGCAAGTCTGTAAGCAACGGGGTTAACTTTCTCAAGAATTTCAAATGGTCCAATATAACCAGGTGCTAATTTACCTTTATTCCCAAATCTTGAAACTCCTTTCATCGGCGAAACCTTCAGGAACACATGATCTCCAACTTCAAATTCTAACTCTCTTCTCCTCTGGTCGGCGTAACTTTTCTATCGACTCTGAGCAGTTCTAATTCTTTGCTGGATAAGTTCAATCTTCTCAGTTGTCACTTGAACCAGTTCGGGGCCAATCAAAGCTTTGTCTCCTACCTCGGTCCAACATATCGGCGATCTGCACTTCCTTCCATACAAAGCTTCATACGGCGCCATGACAATGCTAGTTTGATAACTATTGTTATAAGCGAATTCCACTAATGGCAAATGCACTTCCCAACTTCCCTTGAAGTCCAATACACACAGTCTAAGCATATCTTCAAGTGTCTAAATTGTTCTCTCTGTTTGCCCATCGGTCTGGGGATGAAAAGCTGTGCTAAACCTCAACTCGGCTCCCAAAGCTCTTTGTAGACTCTGCCAAAATCTAGAAACAAACTTCGGATCTCGGTCTGAAACAATGGACATTGGCACTCCATGAAGTCTCACAATCTCATTCATATACAACAAGGCAAGTCGATCGGCATTAAAGGTAGTCTTAACAGGCAAAAAGTGTGCTGACTTAGTTAACCTATCAATGATAACCCAAATCGAATCCATACCTTTTTGTGTCTTCGGCAAACCAACCACAAAATCCATGGAGATGTGCTTCCATTTCCACTCAGGAATTGACAAAGGTTGAAGAAGTCCTGCTGGCCTCTGATGCTCTGCTTTCACTTGTTGACAATATAGACACTGGGATACAAACTCGGCTATTTCTCTTTTCATATTTGGCAAGTTTGCTTCACATCTTGATACATCTTGGTGTTCCCTGAATGTACTGCAAATCTGGAACCATGGGATTCCTGCAAAATTCTCCTTCTCAACTCTGGGACGTCAGTCACACACAATCGTCCCTCAAACTTAAGTACTTGATTCTTAATGGTATATCCTGGCCTCGGCTTGGTGGCAAACTCATCAATTACCTTAAGAATTCATCCTCCCTTTGCCTTGTCTTTACCTCCTCGATAATAGTCGGCTCTACTGAAATCATTGCCAAACATGCCAAATTCCTAACTAACTTCCTACTCAACGCGTCAGCCACTGAGTTTGCTTTACCTGGATGGTACTGAATCTGCATATCATAGTCTTTCAATAACTCAAGCCATCTTCTCTGCCTCATATTCAATTCTTTCTGAGTGAACAAGTACTTTAGACTCTTGTGATCGGTGAAAACTTGGCAAAAAGCTCCATACAAGTAATGGCGCCAAATCTTTAAAGCAAACACTACGGCTGCTAGCTCTAGATCATGGATAGGATAGTTCTTTTCATGGGGTTTCAATTGACAAGATGCACAGGCTATAACCTTACCCCCTTGCATTAATACACAACCCAAACCCTTATGTGAACCATCACTATAAATCTGAAATTCCTCATTACCTGATGGTAGTACAAGAACTGGTGCGGTAACTAACCTCGCCTTGAGTTCCTGGAAGGCTGATTCTCTAATCTCGGTCCATTCATATGTCACTCCCTTCTGAGTCAATTGTGTCAATGGTACTGCAATCTTCGAGAAGTCTTTCACAAACTTTCTATAATAGCCTGCCAAACCTAGGAAACTATGAACCTCAGACACATTAGTCGGTGTCGGCCAATTCATAATGGCTTCAATTTTGCTAGGATTAATCGAAATACCTTCTTCATTAATCACATGTCCCAAAAATGAAATGCTGGAAAGCCAAAACTCACACTTGCTAAGCTTGGCATACAACTTCCTGTCTCTCAAAATCTGTAGGGTAAGTCTCAAATGCTTCTCATGCTCAACTTCACTCTTGGAATAGATCAATATATCATCGATGAAAACAACCACAAACTCATCTAGGTAAGGCTTAAAGACTCTATTCATCAAATCCATGAATGCTGCAGGAGCATTAGTCACTCCAAAAGGCATTACCAAAAATTCGTAGTGGCCATATTTCGTCCGAAAGGCAATCTTCTCAACATCCTCTGCCTTAACCTTGAGCTGATGGTAGCCCGACCTGAGATCAATTTTAGAAAAGACTCGTGCTCCTTGTAGTTGATCAAGCAAATCATCGATCCTCGGCAATGGGTACTTATTCTTAATGGTCACCTTGTTCAGTTCTCGGTAATCAATACAAAGACGAAGTGTGCCATCCTTTTTCTTCACAAATAGAACTGGTGCTCCCCAGGGTGAAGTGCTCGGCCTAATAAAGCCCTTATCTAACAACTCTTGTAATTGTAGCTTCATCTCCCTAATCTCGGCTGGGGCCATTCTATAGGGTGTTTTGGAGATAGGCTGGGTTCCCGACATAACGTCAACAGTAAAGTCTACTTCTCTATCGACTAAGTGGCCAAGCAAATCATTTGGAAAGACGTTGGGGAATTCATTAACAATTGGGATATCAGCCATTTCGACGTTTCCATTCGGATTACTTAGTACACTACACAGGTAACCTCGACACCCTTTTTGGATTAACTTATAGGCTTTCATGGACGTGATCAAGTAAGGTGGGGATACTACTCTTTTACCCTGAAACGTAACCTCGGCTTGGTTTGGGGGTTTCAAGGTGACACTTTTGAAAACACAATTAATGGATGCATGATTTGCTACTAACCAATCCATTCCCAATATAGCATCGAAATGAGTCATATTCAACGGCATCAAATCAACTAATAATTCTACATCCTCAATCACAACAACACACAACAGTCATAGTTCTCCCAGATGGAGTAGATATAGATAACACATAACCAAGGGGTTCTAGTTCCCTATTTAACTTCTCGGCAAATTTAGCAGATACAAACGAATGTGTAGAACTCGAATTAATCAATATATATGCATCTTGAGAGCAAATTGGAAGGGTACCTGACACTACTGTCTCGGCACTCTGGGTGTCTTCTGGCACTAATGCAAAGACTCTGCCCTGCCTCGTCTGTACCTTGCCGACGTTGCCTTTCTGTGCAGCACCCGAAGTATTCCCATTGTTCTTACCATCATTAGACTTAGTCTTGGGACAGTCTTTAACGCAATGACCCATCTCGCCACATTCAAAACAAGCTCCAGACTCCCAACAACAAACTCCAGAATGTGGCTTGCCACAACTTGAACATGTCGGCCTAGCATTACTTCCCCGATTTGAGTTGCTTGAATTGCTGACATTTACTTTCTTCTTGGCATCAAACGTTGTTCGGCGGTTTTCATAATTCTGTCTCTTTCTCTGGCTCTCCCCTGAACTCTGATATCTGTTTAAGTTAGCTTCTGCCAGGATGGCTTTATCCAATACTCCGGTATAAGTCGGCATGTTGAGCATATTAACCTGATCTTGTATTGGTCCCCGAAGACCACTCTCAAATTTCCTGGCCTTTCTATATTCATTATTGACCATGTGGGGTGCGTACCTTGCTAACTTAGTGAAAGTACGATCATATTCGGCCATGGTTTTGTTGCCCTGTGTCAAAGTCTGGAATTCGGTGGTCTTGCGATCTCGGACACTGAGGGGAAAGTGCTTGTCATAAAACAATTCCAAAAATCTGGCCCAAGTCAAACCTGGATTACCTTCTCGGATCATCATCAACCATCTTCGAGCATCGTCGTCCAATGTGAATGCTGCTAATGACACCTTCTGAGCATCAGTACTGAGAAAAATCTCAAACAACTTCTCCATTTCCAAAACCCACGCTTCGGCTTTCATCGGCTCTATATCCCCATGGAACTTCGGCAGGTTCATTTTCTTGAATTCTTTAATCAAAGTCAAGGTGTCGTCCCCATACAAAGCCAGTTGTGCAGGCACTTGCGGCACTGGAGGAGGTGGATGTGGGACTACATTTTGGCCGTTTGTCTGCTCGACCTGAGTAGAGGTGGTACTAGTGCCTTGTGGCTTAGGTTGTCTCAACTTACGGACCAAACCTTCGACCAATCTTTCTAACCTGTCCAATCTGTCCTCGGAATGATCTCGGCCAACTGGTGGTCTACCCCTTCTCATGATGCTAAGAGTATGCAAATTGCGACTTTAAAACAAAATGAACAAATAGACATGTATGCAAGTAACAATGATCATGTCGAGATGATGCACACCTTGTCACGTAGCAAGCAATATGATGCAATCCTAATATCATTCTAAGAGAAATCCTATGCTCTTTGGGACTAAAAGTGTGTGAATAACGTACTATAAGGAATCGGTTCTCTGATACCAATCTGTCACGACCCCATTCCGCCCCTAGTAGAATGGTGCCATGATGGCCAGTAATCCAAGATTACCAAAGGCCAACTTACAAAGATTCACACACAATCAGAGTATACATATGGGGCTTACATGTGCGGAAGCAATAAATTTAGATCTAGGTAGTCCATAAGAGCTGTCCATAGATCAAATGAAATGGCATACATCTTAACATGGTTTACAACTTGGATACAAATAAAATAAAATACATATTACATCTTGATCAAAAGGCTTCTCAAGCCGACATGTACAAAAGACATAAACTACTAAGCTAAGAAGCATAATCTTCAAGATAATACAAAATATGAATCCAAAAACAACTTGCAAATAATCATCTAGGCGTCACCGCCTTCTTGGTTGTCACCTACATATATATAAGGAGAGGGTGAGCTTGGATACTCAGTGAATGATACTAGTAATAAAGGTTTAAATGAATGATATCCAAGATCTTTATCAAAACAATACATAACATAGCTTGTACAAAATCAATGAGATGAACCAAGTTCACTTATCAAGTCTTTCAAATCTTCAAGGGATGCTTACTAACATCTACATAATACAAGGGATTGCATTCCGGACAAACCCACGCGGTAAACCGTCAATTGCAAGACAAAGGAGATATCTCAAACAAACGCGCAAGTTGCATTATAGTCCCTTAGCACTAAGGACTTTTCCAAGACAAACGCGCTAGTTGCATTATAGTCCCCTAGCACTAAGGACTTTCTAAGAATGTCATCAAAACAAGATAATACTCGATACAAAACTAGGGATAATCATTCATGCTTGATCAAATACTTTTCCAAAACGGAGCAAAGCTTTATCAAAACTTTATAACATAGCTTTATTAAAAATACCACTCACATAGCTCTTCGGGTGTTGGGATTTCAAGCAAGGATCCAAGGCCTACAAGTACATAATAAATTCCATTGAATGCACTTCAAGAAGACAAGAAGGGATGCTCAAAGATGGATATGAAATGCATTCCTAAAACAAGCTTTGCATGAGTGTAAATCATCTCGACATTTCTTCAATACTACGTCAAGACAAGGCAAAACATGCGCTGGGAGTTAAAATATTGTCCCCTCATCTCGGGAAAACATACTGGGTACCAACTAGGTCTTGGCCAAGGTTCCACACCTCTTGGCCAAGGTATGGTCCCGTTGACCACATTCAGGGAAATGAAGTCGGGAAAATCTGGGTTTCCCTCTTGATGAACATGAAGAACATGAAGGACAAGAACATGAAGAACATAAATGCTAAAATCATAACTTCCTTATTCAAAATCTGAGATTTCATGAGATGAGTTCGAAAACAGGGGCCTGGGTACCCATACTTGAAGATCTTAAGAAAACAAACACAAAAACATGGATCTTGATACAAACTTTCGGATCAAAACATGGTTTTATTTCAAGAGCACAAGAACATCATTTTCTTTTTCTAAAACAAGCTTTAAATCAATCCGTGGCTCATGAATCATGCTAGATCATGCAATGTGGTTAGATGAACATAAAGAACGACAAGAGTAGATCAAGAATCTAACCTCAAAACACGGATCTAACGATTCGAACTCTAAAGATCAAGCTTGGAAACCCAATCTCACTCTAAGAACTCTTCCTCCTCTCTTCCTAGAGCTTCTCTCTCTACCATGCAAAAGATATGACACACAATGATATGTTTCTAACTTTGCCGGCTGACTAAACCCTCTGCTGGGACACGTGGCAACGACTGGTTGGCTCTCCTCAAAAAGGTGATAGAATGACAAGACAAGTGTATGACAAAGTGTATATGACAAGTAAGGTGATAAGGGCACTCTGGCATGCAATGACCTCGGGTCAAGTCACAGGCTTCGGCGAGAAGGTTTCAATGATCTCGGCTAGGAAGGATAACACTTGGCCTAGCTGTGCCACACCTCGGCCTAGATGCGCCACACCTCGGTCTAGGTCATTCCAGTCCAAGAACAAGATCACTAAGTGCAGGGATCAAAGATCTAGGATGTCTAGACGAACACCTTGGCCTAAATGATGACATCTCGGCCGATATGCCAGGGTGAAGGTGGAGGTCAATCAAGGTGGTTCCAAGATGGCCCTAAGTATAAGAGGTTCAAAGGTGTGACCTAGGCTTAAGATGACCTCGGCTTAACACACCAAGCAAGGAACAAAGCATACAAGCAACACTTAGACAAAACAAATCAAGGTCTGCAAATGCAAACTTAACAAGACAAAATCATGTAAATGCATGCAAGCATGACTAGGGCAAAGTGAGGGCTGTTACAGACACAAAACATATGTCCTCTATCGACCTGAGATTGGCGTGGACATTGACAAAGCTCAATTGTTGTTGTCTTTTAAGGGTCAAGGTGCTGACCTCGTACATGGTTCATTCAATGATCATCACAGCCTCCTCAATGCTGTCAAAATGGTGGATGTTGTCATTTGTGCCATTTTTGGTGTCCACATTCGCAACCACCAGATACTGCTTCAACTCAAACTTGTCGATGCAATCAAGGAGGCTGGAAATGTTAAGGTAATTATTGTATGAAATCGATCACAAGATAAAATTAAGGTTTTAAATATTGATCGTAATGAATATTTTAACAAAAATAAATTATATTTATTATGTCAGTTATGGAGTTTTATTTCAGAATCAATACAAATCTTAATTTATTATTTCTGGAGATTTATTACATAATAATTTTATTCATTATATGTATTAATATATATAAGTACTTGTTTTATTCTTAGTGTGTGTGTCAATTTCCGACCACACTGCCAAACTAGTACTCAGCTATAGAACACCGGCAGAATAGATTAAGCCCGAATAACCTGTCACAGAAAGATAAGAATCCCGTGATGGTTCGTCCACCCGGGGGCACTCCGACGATCAAGTCAGTAAAATATCTCTCAAAGATAACCAATAGTGCTTAACTCACTAGACAGAGCATAAAAGACATACCTTAGACCCATGGGGGTGCATCCCTTTTATAGCCAACACAATCATAGTCCCAATAGAAGCCTAACTCAATGGACTCAGGATTACTGCTAATCTTGGACTCCCAGTAGGATTGGTGTAAACTCTCTAAGAGTTTTATCTTAATCCAAAATGAAGTCTTCTCTCATTCTAGGACTCTTGTCCCTTATCCGCTTATCCCGGATTCCGATATTCTGGCAAATAACCTCGGCCTAGTCGAGATCATCTCAGCATCATGACCAGGACACGTGGCACCCTGGGTGGCACTTCGGTAACACCTCGGCCACGTGTCTTCATTCAAAATTTATGTCCCCACAACTGCCCCCTAGGTTCTATTACCTCGGCATCCTAAGGTGATGGAACCTATATCATTCCTTTTATTTAATCATGACCTCGGTTTAACTTCAGCTTGTAAATTTTTCTTTAAAATTTCAACAAGTGTTAAATATGACCTCGGTTTAACTTCAGCTTGTAAATTTTTCTTTAAAATTTCAACAAGTGTTAAATATGACCTCGGTTTAACTTCAACTTGTAAATTTTCCTTAAAATTTCAACAAGTGTTAAACATGGCATCGGTTTAACTTCAATTTGTAAATTTAAATTTTAACAAGTGTTAAACACATCCTCGGTTTAACTTCAACTTGTAAATTTAAATTTCAACAAGTGTTAAACACATTCTCGGTTTAACTTCAACTTGTAAATTTAAATTTCAACAAGTGTTAAACATGTCCTTGATTTGACTTCAACTTGTAAATTTTTCTTAAAATTTCAACAAGTGTTAAACCAACCTTAGCTTGTAAATTCCAACGCCCAAGCATCATTCTCCAGCCCTCTTTGGTGCACTACTTCCAGTGTCATTGTGAGTCCTTTTGGACCTCCCTCCATTGGTCGTGTTGAAACAGAGTTCCTTCCCCTGAACATCCCGATGTTCTTTGGTGCAGATTTCTTTTGCTCGATGTGTCTTCTGGGATTCTCCATGCCCGACCTCCCGCGAAGGCCGGTGAGAATGTCCCTTGGTCCTGCCATGCTGAGGGACTGTAGGAACCGTTTTCTGCCTCCTTTTCTGGGCACCCTTCTTGGCCGCTGGAATCGGCGCATCTTGTAGCGGGAATGGTGGCTGCATAACGTTGTTCTGCATCATGAAATTGACGACCGTTTGCAGGTCCACCAATTTGTCCGCCATTCCCTTCATCTCATCGTTCCTCCGCAGGCATTTATCTTTCCATACCTAGAGGTCGTCCTCGTTATAATACCCATTTCGATCTGATTTCTTTGGCACATCGCCCTCTTGGCCGACGTCCTTTTCTCCGTGATTCTTATCACGAGTCTTTTCGTTGCAGTTGTCTTCTTCGACGTCAGGGTCAATATGTTTCCCACTATCAGTAGGGGTGTCGTCTCTAACCTTCTCTTTCTGTCCGTCGTTGGCCATGTATTCTTCTTTCTTTCCCACAAACGGCGCAAAATTATGTGTGTCAATTTCCGACCATACTACCAATCAAGCACTCGACTGGAGAACACTGGCAGAATAGATTGCCCGAATGACCTGTCACAAAAAAGAAGAGATTCCGGCGGTGGTTCGTCCACCCGGGGGCACTCCGACGATCAAGTCAGTTATCTCTCAAAGATAGCAAAAGTGCTTAACTCACTATTCAGAACATAAAAAGCATACCTTAGACCCATGAGGGTGTCTCTCTTTTATAGCCAACACAAATCTAGTCCCAATAGAAGCCTAGCTTCAATGGACTCAGGATTACTGCTAATCTTGGACTCCCAGTAGGATTGGGATAAACTCTCTAAGAGTCTTATCTTTACCAAAACTGAAGTCCTCTCTCATTCTAGGACTCTTGTCCCTTATCCGCTTATCCCGGATTCCGATTTCTTCGTAGATAACCTTGGCCTAGCCGAGATTATCTCGGTGTTATAACCAAGACACGTGGCACCTCGGCTGGCACTTCGGTGACACCTCGGCTACGTGGTGTCATTCAAAAATTATGTCCCCACAATTTCCATAAATTTTATAGTCAGTGTCACCAATATCACGTCTTATATTAAATTTTGAGTAATGATACATAATTCTAATTTGAGAGTTTTAAATGAAACTCTAATGAGGTGGAAGAGAGAGAGATTGCCTTCACATGGGTTCTACATCATTAAAGTTATATTAGAGCTCTCAAATTAGAGCTCTAAAACATTATTGTATTATGAATTATGAAAAGATATTCCGAAATTAGTTATATGGTATAGAATTAAAATTTAGTGTGATGTGCACTTCATCTAAAATGATGGTGAGCCGCGACATTTTTTTTTAATTTTTTTTTTTTTATTATAGTTTGGTTTAGAAATTGTTTTATGAATTAATTACTGTATTCTTTAAAACTTCATTGGTTTGGCACAATATATCAGCATGATGATATGGTGATGTGGTTTATCTGACTTATTGAATAATTTTTTTCTATGCAACACCTTTCTCTCTTCTTTAGTCTCTTATATCAATAGGCCTGGGGGACACAATTTGGGACTTGGGGTGCGCTTGCTACAGGTCTTAGGTTTAATATTCACTAATTAGACATTTGCTTTAATTTTAAATAGGACTCCCAAAAATGAGCGGTGAAATTGATCTCCCGAAATTAGTAAAAATACATATAAACTAACATAGACACTCGGTTATTAAAAAAAAAAATTATCAATGCAATAAAATCTGAAAATTATGGGCTGCCATATTCAATAAATGGCTGAATGGTCAACGGTTCTCAATGCAATTTTGCTCTATTTTCTTAGTCTATATTATATCAATTTTACGAAATTAAAAATTATGGGCTGCCATATATGTTCAATAAATGGCTGAATCGTCAACAGCAAAAATTTCGAAATGTCGATGTAACGTTTGACTAAATTAATTGTTTAGTGTTTAGTTTTGGGACATTGTGTGTTGCGAGAGAGATTCAATGACAACCACATCAAGATAATTGATTATAGTATGGACCAAAAGAGTTTATATATATATATATATGTGTGTGTAATTTAAGAGAGATTAACAATTATATGATCTCTGTTTAAAAGAAACAAAAAAACAATTATATGATATTAAAGGTTGGTTTGAGATGTTCTAAAAAAGTGTACTTTTTGACTTATTGACTTATATGGATTGGGTTTAGTTTGCGTTGGGTTTGATGTGATATGTGATGTGACTTAAATAGGATAGTGACTTTTTGACTTTTTGTATTATTTAATAAATGCCAAACTTGGACTAAGATTTACGTGATTCAGCACTTACGTTCACAAATAATCATAAAAAGGAAATTTTCATTAAAGCAAAGAAAATAATAGATTCAAAGAGTTACAATTGTGACAAAGCAGACTCTCGCAAAATTTGCTAAACCTATACACGTTCCCTTATCAAATTTAAAATCCTCCATACAAATTTGACGAAACTCCACCAACTAAAAAAAAAGAAAAAGAATACTACTAACTAACCAAAATGCCGCAAAAAATAAATAAAAATAAAGGGTCACTCAAGGAGGTCACCCAAGGACTAAGGATCTCAGAAAGATTTACCAAGAAACTTAGAAGTTCACCAAAGAAGTACAAGTGTCATAGTCAAATTCCTAAAATTTAATGTGTCAAAATTAGCAAGTTACAGGGATTCAAAAAGAGTCCAAGTTGACTAAATAAGTCTTTACACAAATTAGAACACAATAGAAAAACAAAAAATATCAAAACTAATGTCTCGTTTGGGAAGTGGCTATTTTAGCTAAAAAGTCAAAAAGTTACTAAAAGTTGTCACATCACCTCTCTACTTTTCTGCACATCTTTTCGTAAAAAGTTAAAAAATTACTAAAATAGCCTATTCCCAAACGAGGCCAAAGGTATGGACAATCAACCAATGCCTAACAGAGAAATTATAGACTATTCTCGGATTATTACATGTCCGTATTTTTAATCAATCATTATTTAATTTGTCCTTTTATATTTTTCAATCACTAAACACAATACCTTATCTGCTCATCTTTTTCAACAATCACAATACTATGAAATATTACAAACCTTTGCGATAGAGCTTCATTGTTAGAAAGGTAGTGTTTCGGCAATCTTGAAACAAATTACAAGTTTTGATGTCTATGATAGGATGAATCTTGGAAAAATCACTTTTCCTATTATTGATTACATGAATAAGAATATTCATGGTTGAGTCTTTGTTTTGAAATAATTAGGACAAATTTTAATTCAGTGTTAACTTAAAAAAATTTATAAATAAATGATATCTTTTATACACATTAATAATTATAATTATAATATTTTTTATGATTTTCTAATAATTTTTTTATATTCTCATTAACAAGTAACTTTTCCAAACAATTATTAATCAAGTAGTGAAAAGTCAAATTAATAATATACAGCTACGTTTTTGGTATAAAATAGTAACAAAATCAATGATATAAAATACTTCTTATTTATACACATTGTGTTTGGATTATTTATCTATGTGATAAATAAAATGATTTATTTTATTCTTGGGAGCCGTACGGTTCAATTATTTTCATGGGTTATTCTCAGAGAAAGCAGCTGCTGGTTTGGTAAGTGTTCATTTTAATATCATTTATTTATTTATTTATTTTGTTCATAAATTTTCTTTGATTCTTATTCATGAATTTTATCTTGTTCTTGAATGGAGATTCATTACTTTGGTTTTGTTCATGAATTAATATTAATTATAATTCATGAACTTGGTGGTGAATTCATGTTTGGGTACATTCTCCATTTTCTCTAGGTTTTTGGCTATTATTATTGTTGATGTATTTTGTAATATCCTTGAGGCCTATAAATAGTTCCCTCTTCTACTCTTTTCTTCAACAACAAATCAACTCACTAACTATTTTCTATGCAAGAGAGATTACTAGCAAAGAATGTGTTTTTCTTGGTGGAGTTTTGGGTTCACCATCTTGTGCAGCGTTGGCTTGAACCATACGACAAGTGGTCGGGCTGTTGTATCCTGGAGGGGACAGGTCATAGTTTTGTGACTGCTGCATCGGTATTTTGGGTTCTTCCAACGCAGTAGGCTTGATCTTCTTAAAGAAAACGAGATATCTGTGCCTCAACCTGATTTATTTGTATCTCTTTTTCTTTGCATTATTTATCAATAAAATATATTTTTTCTGGTATTTTCACCAACAATTTGAGAAGATCCAACCATGGATCAAGTACCAGAAAAAACCAGTGATGGAATTAGAGATCTCAACAAGCCTTTCAAGTTCAAGAGAGTTCATTTTAAGAGGTGGGAATGAAAAGTTTTTTTTTACCTTAGTCTTTTGAAAGTTGCATATGTTCTTACCGAGAAGAACCCAAACAAAATCCCAACCGAGGAGATAAATAATGAAGACTACGAGGCACATGAAGCAAAAGTGGCTTCCCATAATACAGATGAGTATAAATGCCACTTTTATCTCTTAAATTGTCTTGCTGATTAATTTTATGATTATTATTATGACACTACTTACACTTTGTCTTCTATTAATTTTTTGGCATGTTCGCTTGTGTCATATTAACAGTAAATATATGGGAATCATGAGTAATTTAGGATTAATTCCTAAAGTGACAAAAAATTTTAAGAAATGTGAAGTTTGCAGTAAAGCAAAAATTATCAAGAGACCTCATAAAAGTGTTGAAAAAAATACCGAATTGCTAGAATTATTTCATACTGATTTGTGTGAGTTTGAAGGAATTTTAACTCGGGGTGGTAACCGATATTTTATCACTTTTATTGATGATTTTTCAAAATACACAAACGTATATTTATTAAAAAAATAAAAGTGATACTTTTGAAAAATTTAAAGAATTCATTCTTGAAGTGGAAAATCAATTCGGTAAAAAGATTAAGAGAATTAGAAGTGATAGAGGCTGGGAGTATGAATCTCTTGGATTTAACTTTTTTGTTCAGTCATTGGGAATTATTCATGAGAGTGCTCCACCATATTCACCTTCATCTAATGGCGTAGCTGAAAGAAAAAATGGAACGTTAATTGATTTGACGAATACTATGCTTATTGATTCAAGTGCTCTCTCAAATCATTGGGAATTATTCATGAGACTACTCCACCATATTTACCTTCATCTAATGGCGTAGCTGAAAGAAAAAATAAAACGTTAATTGATTTGACGAATACTATGCTTATGGATTCAAGTGCTCCCTCAAATCTTTTGGGCGAGACTATTTTGACAGCTTGCCATGTGATAAATAGAGTGCCACATAAAAAGACTAAAATTGTACTTTATGAGTTGTGGCGGAGGCGTAAACCAAATCTAAGTTATTTGAGGGTTTGCGGTTGTTTAGCTTTTGTGAGATTTGCAGATCTTAAACGACCTAAATTGGGTGAACGAGCTACCACCTGTACTTTTCTTGGGTATGCGTTGCATAGTACAACTTATAGATTTTTTGATATGGAAAATAATATTATTTTTGAATCAGGTGATGCTATTTTTCATGAAAATAAATTTCCTTTCAAATCGAGAAATAATGGGGGTCAAATAATTTCTGAAAATATTTTATCCATGCCTAACTCTTCTACTCCTTCTCAAGTTTTTCAAGAACAAGAAAATTTTCAAATCCAACCAAGGAGGAGTAAACGAGCTAGAGTTGAAAAGGATTTTGGCACTAACTATTATCTTTACAATGTGGACATAATTCCTCTTACGGTGCAAGAAGCTTTATCATCACCTGATGCTATTTTCTGGAAAGAGGTTGTAAATGATGAGATAGATTCACTACTTTCAAATAAAACGTGGAAGCTAGTGGATTTACCTCCAGGTTGTAAAACTATTGGGTGTAAATGGGTCTTTCGTAAAAAACTTAAACCGGATGGAACTTTAGATAAATATAAAGCGAGGCTTGTCGCTAAAAGTTTTAAGCAACAAGTTGATCTTGATTTCTTTGATACTTTTTCTCCGATTACTAGAATTACATCCATTAGACTGTTGATAGCTATGGCTGCAATTCATGATTTAAAAATTCATCAAATGGATGTGAAAACAACATTTTTAAATGAAGATCTAGATGAGGAGATTTACATGGACCAATCCGAAGGCTTTGTGAAGCCTGACCAAGAAAGCAAGGTATGTAAGCTAACTAAATCCCTTTATGGTTTAAAACAAGCTCCTAAACAGTGGCATGAGAAATTTGATTCCTGCATGCTTGAGAATGGCTATAAGACTAATGAATGTGATAAGTGCATATATTATAAAACTTGTGAGAATGCACATGTAATTATTAGCCTATATGTGGATGACCTACTTATTTTTTGCTTTAATTTGCATATTATAAATGAGACTAAAAATATGCTTAATAACCACTTTGATATGAAAGATCTTGGTGAAGTCAATTTTATTTTAGGAATTAAAATTACAAAGACTAATGATGGTATTTTTCTTGATCAGTCACATTATGTTGAGAAAATTTTAAAGAAATATAATTTTCTAGACTATAAACACATTGCTACTTCTTTTGATGCAAGCATACATTTATCTATTGTAACAAATGAAAAAGAAGTGATTAATCAAAAGGAATATGCTAGCATGATTGGTAGTTTGAGATATGCTACTGACTGTACTAGACCTGACATTGCATATACTATTGGAGTACTTAGCAGGTTTACTAGCAAGCCAAGTCGAGATCATTGGCTAGCCATGGGAAGAATTATGAGATATTTATCTGGTATCAAAAAATTATGGTTTGTTTTATAACAAGTATCTTGCGGTACTTGAGGGATATAGTGATGCCGATTTGAACACTTTGTCAGGTAATTCTCTCTCTACCTCGGGTTTTATTTTACCTTGGGTAGTGGTGCTATATGTTGGAAGTCTAAAAAAAAGATTATAATTGCTAATTCTACTATAGAAGCTGAACTTATAGCGTTAGTTTCAGCATGTGAGGAAGCGAATTGGTTAAGAGATTTCTTACATGAAATTCTTTTTTGAGAAAAACCAATTCCTCATGTGTTAATTCGTTGTGATAGCATTGCTGCTATTGGTAGAGTGAATAACCATTTTTATAATGGTAAATCTAGACATATTCGAAGAAAACACAGTAATGTGAGATCCTATTTGAGTAATAGCATCATAACTGTGAATTATGTAAGATCTTGTGATAATCTTGCGGATCCGTTAACCAAGGCCTTGGCGAGAGATAGAGTCTGGAATACATCAAGGGAGATGGGTTTAAAGCCTATAAAATCAAAAACCATGTATGAGGATACCCAACCTAGGGACCAGAGATCCTGTAACTAAGTTCAAAGGGAAGAACGAATCATATAGTGGTTATCAAAAATGCACTCCTTAATATTTTGTTATCCATCCCTATGATGTAAGTGCATTTGTCATGTAATGTTGGAGGGTTGAGTTTTTGTACTCTTGATGAAATTCTGTAGCTCTTGTTGAGTGGGGTGTGTCAATTACAGGAACATCCTTGACAGATTTCACCTATGTGAGTATGAAAGTGGGGCCGCTTTCTATGAGAACAAGGCTTATTCTCAAATATGCTCATGAAAACTGGGATAAGCACAAGGCCGTAATGTGCTGGCTATTAAAGCTCATGTTAACACCTGGATTATTATGTGTGAGCAGTAATACTTTATTTCCCCTAAGCAGTCATAGTTCAAATTTGAGACCACTACTGACTCCGGAGTAGAGGTTGTTGTTTCACTAATGAAGGTTCAATGCGGAGCACACCTTCATGATGCATACTAATCTATCTTTGTTTGGTAATCTCTCTTTTCCTTGTTGATATTAAAATAGTGGGGGATTGTTAGTTCATTTTAATATCATTTATTTATTCATTCATTTTGTTCATGAATCTTCCTTGGTTCTTATCCATGAATTTTATTTTGTTCTTGAACGGAGATTCATTGCTTTGGTTTTGTTCATGAATTAATATTAATTATAATTCATGAACTTGGTGGTGAATTCATGTTTGGGTACTGTTGGCTTTTTGGCTTTTCGAGGGTTATATTTGTAAATGCGAGTGTGCCAACAAGGATCAATCAGTCCTTACAGAAATTATAATTGCTAACCAATTATCAGACGATTGTGTTTTAGTTCTTTCAGCCTCAATGAAGAGGACTTTTACTGGTGGCTTGACTTAGGAGAAATTAAGCAAAATAACAAGTAAATGACGAACAATTGAAGTATTTCATAAAAATGAAAACTTACAATGAGCCAAACTCAGCCTCGTGGAGGTTTACAGCAACAATCTACTTGAAACTACTCCTATGAATGAAGTGCAGTGCAGGTATTTAAAGTGCAGGAATGTAAAGAACAGGTATTTAAAGTGCAGGAAATGTAAAGACTAGAAATGTAAAACTGGAAAAGAAAATATGAAGTAAATGACTGGTTTGTTGGATCTGAGTCTGGGAGTTTTTTCTGGGGGCTTCCCTGCTATTTATACTTCTCAAGGATGACCTTCGAACTGCACTTCAAACCGTCGAACTGCTCCTCCATGATCATCAATCATGTTGCCTTATAGGTAGTTCCACTACGCCATCACTTGCAGTTGAGCTTCCCTCTTATATTTGAATTTGAATATGGGTAACCGTTGAAGCCACGTCACCTTGCATCTCTTTACTGATCCAATGCTACTCAGATCACGCGAGAACCAATATTAATTGCCACGTGTACGATCAGGATCGAAGACTTGAATAGTCTTCCTATATTACCCTTACTCTGCCACGTGTCGAACTGTAACTGGCTTATACAAAATATGTAGCCAACATTACCCCCCGCACTAATATACCCAATACTTGGTGATATTAGTGGAACGAGGCCTTCATTCGATGTACCTTCTTTGAGTCCCAGCATTCCTGTATCTCTTCTTCTTGGCTTAGAGCCATACCTCCCTTTCTTGACCTTCAACCTACCTCAGTCCACCTCTCCTTCGAGCCTTGCTCATCCTCCTCCTTCCAAGGAAATTCCAACTGCTACCTCTTCTTCGAAGGCAGCTAATTCTCTAATTGAGGGTGCTAGAAGTTCTCCAACTCATAATTCATCACCTTTGCCTACTTCCAGCCCCTCTTCGCTTGATTCATTGGTGGCTAAGACCATAGAGACTGCCAAAAATGTTCCATCCATTTCTCCTATCCCCATGCAGTCCTCTATGCCTTCCACCACAACACTCTCTGCGCCCCTCATGTCTATGGATGACGTTGATATCTTCGAAGGAAGACTAGCTAGTCTCTTCGACATACCATCTACCTCTCCAACATTGAATGTTGAAGCTGAGCCATTAGTTTTGGTTGACTCCTTGCTGGAAATTTTTTAGAGCTCTTCTTCCTCCAGCAGCAAACCTTCTACACCTTCGATAGACTTGGACACATGCCTGGAACTATTGATTTCTTTTTCGAGGATCCCCTTCGAGGCTCTACAAAGGCCTATAATCAGAAATGGGTTCCTTCAATGCTGCAAAATTGCTAAGCAGTCTGGTATGAATGTTTCAAGTCATCTATCTCAGGCAGCAGCTACTGTCGATTTTTACATCAGCATTTGTCAAGCTGCCAAGGCTAAGGATGAGAAATTGGCTGGCGACCAGAGTTTTGTTTCCTAAGTACATACTGAAGTGTCAAAGCTTAAGGAACAACACTCCTCTGCCTCCTACTTTCGAATCCAACTGCTGGAGAGGAAAGTTCAGCTTGAAGAGGAACTGTCCGCAGTGAATCAAGCCCTAGTCTGAACTGACACTAAACTGCAAATTACAAACCAAGGACTGGCTGATCGAAAGGAAGAGACGGCTGCAGCTATTCGACTATTTTCAGCATTTACCAATAGGAAATCTGTTGTACAAAAACAATTAAAACACTGTAATGATTTTTGGGCCAATTTGTGGCAAAATGTACTTAATTCTTTATGAAAGAACAAATTTTTGTCCATCATTTGAGCAGTCTTATGTTCTTGTGCTTAGTGTTTATTTTATTCCTTGTGTTTCCCAAATGGTTGGAAAATAAGGCTTCAAATATCTGCCATTAATCTTTTTGGGATGTACGCAACCATTCAAATTTCTTAAATGGTATGCTTCAAAAGGCAGAACTCTATGAATTTGATATGGTCCTTCCTAGCTAGGTGACCATTTGCCAAACTTATGGCTTTTAATTCCTATTTGGAGTATTGTTTTCCATACCAAATCACCTCTATCAAAGCCAATGTGTCTGACTTTCTTATTATAATTCTTGGCTGCTTTTTTCTTTTAGAAAAGAATGCTATTTAATGCCAAAATTCTGGCTTCATCTATGCCTTCCAATTCCAAACACATACTTTGATGGTACTGCTCAGGATCTAACCGATCTTGGCATCTTACCCTCAAAGATTTAACATTAATCTCCACAGGTAAAACTGCATCATGCCCATATACTAAGGCATAAGGAGCGACTCCTGTGCTTGACCTTGGGGAAGTTCTGTAAGCCCACAAAACATCCAACAACAGGTTATGCTAATCCCTAGGATTATCTTCCATAACCTTTTGTATTCCCTTTTTCAAGGACTTATTGGATGATTCAGCTTGACCATTGGCTTGTGCATAATAGGGTGTAGAATTAACAAGGCTAATTCCAAACTCTGCTACAAAAGACCTCACCATTTTCCCATCGAACACAGTCCCATTATCCACAGTTATGGTTTATGGGATGCCAAATCTATGGATTAAATCTTTAATGAACCCAATGACTTCTGTCTGGTCTATAGCTTTGTATGGCTTGGCTTCGACCCACTTAGTAAAGTAATCAGTGGCTGTAACGCCCTCAAAATAATAACATTTAACTCAACAATATTGACATGCATTGATACATAAAAGATCAACATCTTTCTATTCATCAGAGTATTTCCTTACAAAAAGTATTACATGTTGACAACAAAAGTAAACGCCCCATGGGCTTACAACTTTCCAAGCCAACACTTGGTTACAAGAAACGAGTACTAACTCATATACACATTAAGCCCTAGGCTTGAATTTACATGTAATACATCAAAAGAAAACGACATCCAAAAAGTCTGACAGCCTCTAGCCTCCCAAGCTATGTCCTTGGAGGTGGCATGCTACTTGTACCTGAAAATGATGTTCCCATATAGGGTGAGCCACAGCCCAGTAGAAATACACTAAACCGGCTATGAACAATGACTAGAAGATTAGCAATTGATAGATGGCCAACCCTAATACATCCACTTATATCACATTACAATTACATGACCTACAAGTCCATGTTACTTTTCTTTTTCCATTTTCAGTAGATAAGCATACCAGCTAAATCAATACATCAACAGACAAGCACATTAGCTATATCAACATCTCAACAGATAAGTATAAGAACTATATCCTACAACCAAAGATAAGCACATGAGCTGTATCTACACTTCTCTAGACAAGCATATGAGCTGTGTCTACACTTCTCAAAGATAAGCATATGAGCTGTATCTACACTTCTCAAAAATAAGCATATGAGTTGTATCTACAGAGTTCATCCCCTATCTCCTTCCAACGCTATCCGGTTTAGAGGTACATCCCCCATCTTCCCCTAAACCGCGGAGTACATCCCCCATCTCCTCCTCTACACACAATGCATATAAACACAAAGGTTCTATATGCAATCAACCAATACATAAAGTTAATGTATTCTATCAACCATCATGCTCCATGACACATTCCATTGATTAGTTTTCGTTTGCCTAATCATCATGCATTGTCTACAACAATCAAGACTATCCTCCACTGATAGCCCAAAGCAGTTATTTCTAAACAGAAAATAAATGCACAAAATGGATAATATATCAACATTTCAATTTGGTGAGCGATAAATAATTCAACTACACCCTTTAATCCCATACATTCCAAATTTCAACATTTCCAATTCAATTCCTCATTTCCTTTAATTAATTATATACATTAATTAATTAAAACAATTAGGGCAAATTCCCATAATTAACAAAACAACCCTAAGGTTCCATTTTCATCCATAAGCCATCATCTATCTCATCTTTCTATGCCAAACTTGCATTTAGGTTTATTATAAACAAAACTCCAATTTTTGTAAAATTACACAAAAGACCCAAACTTTCTCAAAATTACCCAACGCTACCCAACATATCAAAATGCTAAAATTCAAAGACCATAAAGAGGAGTATGGTATCCCTACCTCGAAGTTTGAGCTCAAAAGGAGATGAAGACCAAAACCCAACGTGCTCCAAATCCTAACTTTTTCAGATTAAAACAAAGCTCTCAACACCCTTTATCTTTTTAACAAAGGCCCTATGATAGATTCACACTCTAGAGAGATCAAATCTTAGAGAGAGAGTAAGTTTAGAGAGAGAGGGTCTCAGATCTAGGGTTTGGAAAGAGAAGGGAGTGAAAAAGTGTTGTTTAAAATCGGTGCTGCCCACTGATATAAAACAGACTTGCTCGAGCGAAGACTTGGTCACTCGAGCGACCAGACACAGAAACTCTCGCTCGAGCCAAGAAAGTCTCGCTCGAGCCACAAACTTCTCGCTCGAGCCAACAACTCGAACCTTCAGGTCTGCAACCAGACGCACGCTCGAGCGACGGAACTCTCACTTGAGCAAAGAAAAACCAGATCGCTCGAGCGAAGGAAAGCTCGCTCGAGCCAAGAAATGCAACTCTCAGGTCCAAAACCAGACGTAATCGCTCGCTCGAGCGAAGTCACTCTGGCTCGACCCACCAGACACAAAAACACACTCTCGCTCGAGCGACCAAACCCTGGCTCGAGCGAAGTACCAAAACAAAGCGCTCGCTCGAGCGACAAACTTCTCGCTCGAGCGAAGGCCCAGAATTCTGGGCAGCAACACTTGGTTCCCAGACACAACCAACCTGTAACAAACCTGCCCAACACATCCTATAACTCAAAACAAAGTGTGAAAGGATGTAAACAAGAGGATAACCACTGCTAATGTCCACGGACTCAAGTCTGGACCACTGTACAACAAAGGGTAAAACCCGCGATCGCTATAACCTCCTCCCCTTAAAGAATTTCGTCCCCGAAATTAAGTGCAAGTTTTTCAAAAACAAGTTTTTCTCCATTTTAAACAATATTACATTTCAACATTAAACAACTTGACCCCTTACCGGTCATTCCATCTCTTATCAAGAGGCATTTCACAACATATACATTACAATATGCATTTCCTTTCCATTTTAACAGTTTTCAACACACATGATTCGCATTTCCACATCATATTCAGTTCTCATGATATAACTCCATTTCTATAATATAGCCAACATATGCAATATTATAATCAACTTCCATTTCAAGGCAAGTTTCCACAAAACCTTCACCAAAGGAATGGTCTTGCCATGCAGGACTTGATCCTGCCTATCCAAGACCCGAATCGGTCTCTCCTCATACGAGGCATCCTCATCTACCTCTAAGTCGGTCCAATCCAGTACATGTGATGGATCCGGCTCATACTTCCGAAGCATACTCACATGAAACACGTCATGAACTCTGGACAACTGTGGCGGCAAAGCCAAACGATAGGCAACCTCGCCAATCCTCTCAACGATCTCAAAAGGACGAATAAACCGAGGGGATAACTTCCCACTCTTCCCAAACCTCATCAATCCCTACCTAGGTGATATCTTTAGAAAGACATGGTCACCTACCTCAAAAACCAAAGGTCTCCTCCTACGGTCGGCATAAGATTTCTGACAACTCTGGGCTATAACAAGCCTCCTACGGATAAGCTCAACCTTCTCCGTCGTTTCCCTCACCAATTCCGGACCCAACAAAGGTGCGTCACCCACCTCGGCCCAACAAACTGGAGACCTACACGGTCGGCCATACAAGGCCTCAAACAGTGCCATACCAATGCTAGACTGAAAACTGTTGTTGTAGGCAAACTTCACCAATGGTAAGTGCCTTTCCCACGTCCCACTAAAGTCAAGGACACAACCCCAAAGCATATCCTCAAGGATCTGAATAGTACGCTCGGACTGCCCGTCAGTCTGCGGATGATATGCCATACTAAAAGTCAACTTAGTGCCCAAGGCACTCTGCAAACTCTGCCACAACCTAGCAGTAAAACGAGGGTCTCTATCTGAGACGATCGTCACTGGGACCCCGTGCAATCTCACTATGTCCCGAATATACAAGTCGGCAAGATGATCTACCGAATCTCTCACGCGCATAGGAATAAAGTGCGCCGACTTAGTCAACCGGTCTACAACCACCCAAATAGCATCACTACCCCGCTGAGTCCTCGGAAGACCTACAACGAAGTCCATAGTGACATGCTCCCACTTCCACTCAGCAATAGGCAAGGGTTGTAACAAACCTGCTGGCCTCTGATGTTCGGCCTTCACCTGCTGGCAAGTAAGGCACTTAGACACAAAGACTGCTACATCTCTCTTCATTCCCCGCTACCAGAACTGGCGACCCAAATCCCGATACATCTTAGTACCTCCTGGATGCACCGCAAGGCGCGAATGATGAAACTTTCAGAGTACCTCCTCTCGGCAAGACTCTGGCACAAACAAACGATCTCGGTATCTCACACTCAGGTCGGGATACACTTCCAAACCCTTCTCAACCTTCCCACTAGAGATCTTCTCTCGGAGGGATTCTACCTCAAGGTCACCTCTCTGTGCCTCTAACACTCGAGTCACAAGTGTAGGCTGTGCAACAACAGAAAACAAGGCCGTAGCCTCAACGGATTCGCCCAAAAGCAAATCAAACTCGCCAAGTGCCCCCAACATCTCCCACTCTCGGATGGCTACACAAGCTACATCACCTATGGATTTCCTGCTAAGGGCATCGGCCACAACATTGGCCTTTCCCGAATGATAATGCAACTCGAAGTCGTAATCCTCAATAAACTCCATCCACCTCCTCTGCCTCAAATTCAAGTCTTTCTGTGTAAACAGGTACTTCAGACTCTTATGATCCGAGAACACCTCGAATCTCTCGCCATAAAGGTAGTGCCTCCAGATTTTTAAGGCAAAGATCACTACTGCTAACTCTAGGTCATGTGTAGGATAATTTTTCTCGTGAATTTTCAACTGACGTGAGCCATAAGCTACCACTTTCCCCTCTTGCATCAACATACAACCCAGACCCTCTCGTGAGGCATCACAATAAACCGCATAACCCAACCCCCTCTCCGGAATAATCAAAACTGGAGCGGTGGTCAATCTAACTTTCAGCTCTTGGAATGACTTTTCACAAGTCTCACTCCATACAAATTTGACTCCCTTCCGAGTCAGTCTAGTCAATGGTGAAGCTAACCTGGAGAAATCTTTCACAAACCGGCGATAATACCCAGCTAATCCTAGAAAACTGCGGATCTCAAACACACTCGTAGGCTGTGCCCAATCTTGCACTGCCTCAGTCTTGGATGTATCAACAAACACCCCTTCCCCTGATACAACATGGCCTAAAAACTTGACTTCTCCTAGCCAGAACTCACACTTCACAAACTTGGCATACAGTCTATGGGCTCTAAGCAACTCAAGCACCACTCTCAAGTGTGCCTCGTGTTCCTCCTCTGAAGGTGAATAGATCAAAATGTCGTCCACGAAGACGACTACAAAACGATCCAAGAATTCCCGGAAGATCCGGTTCATCAAGTCCATAAAGACTGCCGGTGCATTGGTAAGCCCAAACGGCATCACCAAAAACTCATAATGGCCATACCGCATACGGAATGCCGTCTTCGAAATATCCTCTTCCCTGACCCTCAACTGGTGATAACCCGATCTCAGGTCTATCTTAGAGAAACAACGGGAACCCTTCAACTAGTCAAATAGATCATCTATACGGGGCATAGGGTACTTATTCTTAACCGTAGCCCGATTCAACTTCCGGTAGTCGATACACAATCTCAAGGCACCATCTTTCTTTTTAGCAAAGAGGGCCGGTGCTCCCCACGGCGAAACACTAGGGCGAATGAAGCCCTTATCTAGCAATTCCTGGAGCTGAACTTTCAACTCAACCAACTCTGCTGGGGCAAAACGATAAGGTGCCATAGAAATCGGCGCCGTGCCGGGCACTAAATCAATAGAGAACTCTATCTCTCGATGAGGTGGCAAATTAACAAGATCCTCGGGAAAAACATCCGAATACTCACAAACCACCCTCGGCAACACAATTTGGGTCTCGTCACACTCACCACTCATAAAGCTAGCAAGTAGACTACTAAGCTCACTCCGCCCTCGCAGATCATACCCCGGTGGCAAAACACTACCAACCCGGTCCCCCAAGAAATGGAAACACTCCCCGCTCACAGTACAACAAGTGACCCTCTGGCGGTAGCAATCAATAACTGTCCGGTATAACGATAACCAGTCCATACCCAAAATAACATCAAAGCCCTTCATGGGCATAACTACAAAAGGAAACGGAAGCCTATGATCGGCGACCTCTATATCACAACCTCTACATCTGTGCTTCAAAATCAACTCACCCCCAACAGGTGACACAACACAAATAGGAGATGCTAACAGTGCCAACTCCAACTCCAACACAGATGCAAATGCAGCAGATACAAAAGAATGAGACGCACCCGTATCAATCAATACACTAGCAACCGAGTTGCAAAACAGAAAGGTACCTCTCACTACTGAGGGCGCCGGTACAAGGTCCTGCGCGGTGACAGCATACACGCGCCCTGTAGGCCCCTGATCCACCTGCTCACCCCTAGGAGCAAACGACTGATGCACAGACTGGGAAGACGAAGCTCCCGGATTGGCCCTCGAGGCCTGCACAGACTGAGCTGGCTGATAACTCTGCGTCTGCCTAGAACCAGACGCCCCTTAAGTGGCACTCAACTGTGGGCAAAAGCTCTTCAGGTGCCCAGGCTGTCCACACTGATAACAAGACAAGGGCTGTCCCCTGCCCAAACTTTGACCCTGAGGTCTAGCTGAAGACGAAGCAGCTCGCTGACCTCCACCCTTCTGTGGGCAAACCGAAGCTTTGTGGCCCAACTGACCACACTTGTAACAGGTGAACTCTCCATGATTGCCTCTACCCGAGCCTGTACTCGGCACTGGAAAGGTCGATCTAGCCACACCACCCTGAGACTGCTGAGGGTTATAACCCCTCTGTCTCCTGTCATCACCCTGGCCATCTTGGCTCCTCTTGGAGCCTCTATTCTTCTCCCCTTCCTCCTCTTGCATCAAGAGCTCCATATGAGCTGCAGCATCCACCAGGTGTCTATACACTTGAATAAAAGATCCACCAACCCTCAACTTGAGGCCACGCCTCAACTTCCGCTCAAACTCATAGCAACAGCGTTCCTCGGACGCCACGAGTTCAGGTGCAAACCTGGACAAGCTAGTAAATGTAGCCTCAAACTCAGCCACAGACAAACCCTGCTGATTAAGCCGGCAAAACTGATCCCTCAGCTTCTCCCTAGCAGCTGAAGATAAAAACCTCTCCTGGAAAGCATTTACAAACGCCTCCCATGCACCACCAACACGAACCTTCTCGTACTTCTACCATTGACCCGCATCTCCCTTCAGCTGGAAGGATGCCAAGGTCACTTTCAGTGCTCCGTCCTTAATGCCAAGCATCTCGAACGTCTTACTCATTTGTTCCAACCACTCATCTGCCTTAAGTGGCTCCTTTGGATCCCCAACAAACTCGTCCGGGTTAGACCGGAAGAATTCCCTCTTCAAGAAAGAAGGCCCTGCCTCAGTAACCTGATTCCCTGCTCTGAGAATACCCAAAGCTCCTGCTATCTCTCGGGCCAAGGCACTCATAGCTTGCTGACCCGCTAGCTCAGCCACATTGGCCTGACCAACTCCCTCCTGTACTGCCGGTATCTCATCCGATATAGGCACTTCCTGCCTCCTAGGCCTACTACGCTTACCACCTCTTCCTCGTCCTGACATCCTAATAAAGGAAACGAAGAACATTAGCACATTCATAAACGTGCCGAAACTAAACACTCACGTCCTAATGCATGGACAACTGTAATTCACTCCACGTAAGCACATAAACATATAAGCACTTACGAATTTCATTTTTGGATAATGATAGTCCCGAGGCGTTACTAGAGTTCCGGTTAGAAACAGCATTGATCAAGTGCTTTTCCAACAAGACTCACAGAAACCCAAGGATCCAATTAACATCCTAGAAATTAAATCTCATACCCACATAATCACATAAGCATGTTATCAATTTAAACACATAGCATATGACTCTACACCTAAGTCTCTATCAAGCGAGACAAACCCATTGTGATCCTAATCACTTCCCATGTACCCAAAGTATTCGAACCCGGTATGCTCTGATACCAAGTTGTAATGCCCTCAAAATAATAACATTTAACTCAACAATATTAACATGCATTGATACATAAAAGATCAACATCTTTCTATTCATCAGAGTATTTCCTTACAAAAAGTATTACATGTTGACAACAAAAGTAAACGCCCCATGGGCTTACAACTTTCCAAGCCAACACTTGGTTACAAGAAACGAGTACTAACTCATATACACATTAAGCCCTAGGCTTGAATTTACATGTAATACATCAAAAGAAAACGACATCCAAAAAGTCTGACAGCCTCTAGCCTCCCAAACTATGTCCTTAGAGGTGGCATGCTACCTGTACCTGAAAATGATGTTCCCATATAGGGTGAGCCACAGCCCAGTAGAAATATACTAAACCGACTATGAACAATGACTAGAAGATTAGCAATTGATAGATGGCCAACCCTGATACATCCACTTATATCACATTACAATTACATGACCTACAAGTCCATGTTACTTTTCTTTTTCCATTTTCAGTAGATAAGCATACCAGCTAAATCAATACATCAACAGACAAGCACATTAGCTATATCAACATCTCAACAGATAAGTATAAGAACTATATCCTACAACCAAAGATAAGCACATGAGTTGTATCTACACTTCTCTAGACAAGCATATGAGCTGTGTCTACACTTCTCAAAGATAAGCATATGAGCTGTATCTACACTTCTCAAAGATAAGCATATGAGTTGTATCTACGGAGTTCATCCCCTATCTCCTCCCAACGCTATCCGGTTTAGAGGTACATCCCCCATCTTCCCCTAAACCACGGAGTACATCCCCCATCTCCTCCTCTACACACGATGCGTATAAACACAAAGGTTCTATACGCAATCAACCAATACATAAAGTTAATGTATTCTATCAACCGTCATGCTCCATGACACATTCCATTGATTAGTTTTCGTTTGCCTAATCATCATGCATTGTCTACAGCAATCAAGACTATCTTCCACCGATAGCCCAAAGCAATTATTTCTAAACAGAAAATAAATGCACAAAATGGATAATATATCAACATTTCAATTTGGTGAGCGATAAATAATTCAACTATACCCTTTAATCCCATATATTCCAAATTTCAACATTTCCAATTCAATTCCTCATTTCCTTTAATTAATTATATACATTAATTAATTAAAACAATTAGGGTAAATTCTCATAATTAACAAAACAACCCTAAGGTTCCATTTTCATCCATAAGCCATCATCTATCTCATCTTTCTATGCCAAACTTGCATTTAGGTTTATTATAAACAAAACCCCAACTTTTGTAAAATTACACAAAAGACCCAAACTTTTTCAAAATTACCCAACACTACCCAACATATCAAAATGCTAAAATTCAAAGACAAAACTCATAAAGAGGAGTAGGGTATCCCTACCTCGAAGTTTGAGCTCAAAATGAGATGAAGACCAAAACCCAACATGCTCCAAATCCCAACTTTTTCAGATTAAAACAAAGCTCTCAACACCCTCTATCATTTTAACAAAGGCCCTAGGATAGATTCACACTCTAGAGAGATCAAATCTTAGAGAGAGAGTAAGTTTAGAGAGAGAGGGTCTCAGATCTAGGGTTTGGAAAGAGAAGAGAGTGAAAAAATGATGTTTAAAATCGCTGCTTGCCCGCTGATATAAAACAGGCTCGCTCGAGCGACCAGACACAGAAACTCTCGCTCGAGCCAAAAAAGTCTCGCTCGAGCCAACAACCTAGAAGCTCGCTCGAGCCACAAACTTCTCGCTCGAGCCAACAACTCGAACCTTCAGGTCTGCAACCAGACGCACGCTCGAGCGATGGAACTCTCGCTCGAGTGAAGAAAAATCAGATCGCTCGAGCGAAGGAAAGCTCGCTCGAGCCAAGAAATGTAACTCTCAGGTCCAGAACCAGACGCAATCGCTCGCTCGAGCGAAGTCACTCTGGCTCGACCCACCAGACACAAAAACACACTCTCGCTCGAGCGACCAAACCCTGGCTCGAGCGAAGTACCAAAACAAAGAGCTCGCTCGAGCGACAAACTTCTCGCTCGAGCGAAGGCCCAGAATTCTGGGCAGCAACACTTGGTTCCCAGACACAACCAACCTGTAACAAACCTGCCCAACACATCCTATAACTCAAAACAAAGTGTGAAAGGATGTAAACAAGAGGATAACCACTGCTAATGTCCACGGACTCAAGTCCGGACCACTGTACAACAAGGGGTAAAACCCGGGATCGCTATAGTGGCCACTAGAATAAAACAATGATGCTTCGAAGAAGGTGGGTATATTTTTCCCATCATATCCATGGCCCATCCTCTGAATGGCCAAGGCTTCACTACTGCATGTAGGTCAATTATGGGCACATGCCTTATTGTGCCATGCTTTTGACATGCCTGGCAACCCTTTGCATATTCTATGTAGTCTTTAAGGATAGTTGGCCAATAGTAGGAATACTTTCGAAGCAACCATCTCATTTTTACACCAGGCTGATGAGCACCACAGATGCCTTCATGAACCTCAGCCATAGCTGTTAATGCTTCTTTTGGACCTAAACATTCCAGCAACAAACCATCTCTCCCCCTTTTGTAGAGAGCATTACCATATATCATATATTGCATAGACTACAATTTAACTTTTCTGCTGGCCTTCGAAGATGGACCAGCCAAGTACTGCATTATTGGATGCCTCCAATCTTGTTCTTGTAAGTCATTATGATTGACTTCCAAGACCACATTCCTTTTGTTCAAAGGTTGTATTAATCTCTGATATGTTGTTTGGCTTATGTCTCTTTGGGCATTATCCCTTCTCTTGAAGTTCGAAACTTTCTGAGCCACATCATTAGCTCTATTATTCAAGAATCTTGGAACATGAGTCACATTTGCTATTTGAAATTGAGAAAGCAGATGTAATGCAACAACATAGTATGGTAAAATGCTTATACTTTGACACTTGAAAATCCCTTTCACTTGGTTAACCACTAATTGAGAATCTCCAAATATGTCAACTGCATGAACTTGTAATCCAATAAGAATTTCTAATTCCACTATTAAGGCTTCATATTCAGCTTGGTTATTAGAACAGGTAGCTTCATCCACTCTGAAACCATGTGTGGTTTCTACCCCTTGTGGAGACTTAATTACAATACCAATTCCAGTTAAGCCATTGGCTTTCGACCCATCAAACCACATCTGCCATGGCTCAACACTAGCCATACCAAGTTCCATTATCTCTTGGCTCTCTGTTTGAGATGGATGGTCTGCCAGAAAATTGGCTAAAACTTGCCCTTTTACTGCCCTTTGAGGGACATATTCTAGATGAAATTCTGATAAAGCTAGTATCCACTTGCCAATTCTTCCCCTCAACATGGGTCTAGATAACATGTACTTAACCAAATCTGTGGTTGCAATTACCAAGACAGTTGTAGGTAAAAGATAGTATCTTAATTTCATTGCAGCAAAGTACAAAGCAAGACACAGCTTTTCAACAGCTGAATATTTGCATTCACAAGAATTTAAAAACCTACTAAGGTAATAAACAGCTTACTCCTTGCCTTCTTCATTATCTTGGGCCAAGAAAGCTCCCAATGAATCTTCTGCTGCAGCTATGTACAACTTCAAGGGCTTATTACCCTTTGGTGGCATCAGCACTAGAGGGTTGGCCAAGTAGGTTTTGATACCTTCGAAAGCAATTTGATGCTCTACTGTCCATTCAAATTCCTCTTCATCTTTCAGCCTTAACAAGGAAGAAAATACTTTAGTTTTCCCTGCAGTGTTAGAAATGAACCTTCGAAGAAAGTTGACCTGTCCAAGGAACCTTTGTAATTCTTTCTTACTTGATGGAGGCCTGGCTTCAATGATGGCTTTAGCTTTATTCTGATCAATCTGTATTCCTTTCTTGTGTACTACATAACCCAAGAAGTTTCCAGATGACACACCAAAAGCACACTTAAGGGGATTGAGTTTTAACTTGAACCTCCTCATTCTTTCAAAAGCTGTTTCTAAATGAAACAGATGCTCCTCCATGGACTGGGATTTCACTACAATGTCATCAATATAACATTCTAAATACCCTCCAATGAGGTCATAAAAGATAGTGTTCATAGCCCTCTGATATGTAGCTCCAGCATTCTTCAGACCAAATGGAATTTTAACCCATTCGAAAGTGCCAATATTTCCAGGACATCTGAATGCTGTCTTATGGACATCCTCTTCTGCAATGCAGATCTGGTTATAACCAGAGTGCCCATCCATCATTGATAAAACTTGATACCCTGCTGAACTGTCTACCAACAGATCCACTATAGGCATAGGGTACTCATCTTTTGGAGTTGCTATGTTTAAGTTTCTGAAATCTATGCATACCCTCATTTTACCATTCTTTTTAACTACAGGCACAATATTAGATAGCCATTCAACATACCTGGCTGTCCTAATAAAGCCTGCCTTGAGTAGTCTAAGAATCTCCTCCTTGACTTTCTGAATTACTTCTGGACTCATTCTTCTTGGTTTCTGTTTGTATGGTTTGAAATTAGGCTTCATAGGGAGCCTATGTTCCACTAATGACTTATCCAATCCTGGTAGTTCATTATAAGACCATGCAAAGCAATCTTTATATTTCTTTAGAACAACCAATAACTGGTCCCTGTCCAGATCATTCAAACAAGCACTTATATAGGTGGGCTGTTGCATAGAACCTTCCCCTAAATTTACTTCTTCTAAGGGGTCTTGTGTCTGAGAACTTATTGAAGCTTCTTCCTTGGTTTTTTCTACCTTTGAAGCAACCTTCTCGCTTTGTTCTGCTCCTAGGTTCTTTAGTTCAACATCTCTGTCCTCTTCCTCATAGACAAAATCTGTCCACAAGGCTTCCTCTTCCTGTATCTCTTGGACTTTTGTTTCAATGTCCAATGCACAGTATTTATCAAGGGTCAAAACTCTGACCTGTCGCTGCTCCTATTTGCAGCCAATTATCATGACTTCTCTCTCTTGCTCCTGTACTTTCTGGACTATTGCTTTTACATCCAATGTTGAGAATTTAATCAGAGCCAAGGACTTGGCTTCTTGTGCTTCATCTCTTTGCCTACAACTAGGCATCATTGTCATCTTTAACGACAACCTCTTCATCAGCACTCTCCTGGACTAAGTGCTTCAGGTGTGTCACTTCCTCATCAGCCGTTACTTCGACTGAGCCATCAGGTTTCCTCAGTATACTGAGTCGTGTCACCCCCTCAATATACAGTTTGGCCTCTGCAAAGTCTGCACAGGCTATGAAGGGTTAAGGATCTGTATCAATTTCCTCTGTCTCTCCATTGCCTAAGGCCATCATAATTTTCTGATGCAAAGAGGAAGGCACACATTTGTTAGTGTGGATCTAATCTCTCCCAAGTAAAGCATTGTATTTAGCATTACTGTCGATTACGAAGAATGCTGTCATGCAGTCCCTGGTTCCCATACTCAAGTTGATGGGTAGAATTCCCTGAGCCATCTATTTGTCTCCAGCAAAGCCAGCGATGGTTGTACTGGTTGGGATCAACCTAGGATTCTTTTTCCCTAATTTCTTCAAAGAAGATTTCGGTAGTAAATTCACTGCTGCCCCATTATCTATCAAGACTCGGTTCAGTTGTATCCCATCGAAGAAAGCCTTGATGTACAAAGGCTTGACATGTTGTGTCATAGAATTCGAGGGATACTCAAAGGGATATGAGAGGTTAATGCTCACCTCTCCTTCACTCTCATATTCAGTTTCCATCGGGGTAGCCATTCCAGAATCATCTTGTACCATACTCACTTGTGAGTCTTCACTAGAGATAGGAATAGGATCGATTTCTTGATCATCTTGGTCCTCATCTCCAGCCTGGAACTCATGGGGCAATATGTGTACCATATTGACTGATACTGGAGGAAATGAGCCAAATTGGATGGCTGGCTGCACCTGTTTCCCCTCTTGGCTACCTTGATCAGTTACCTCAGAAGCATCCTCCATGCTGTATTCTAGCACTTCATTGCTAACAGGTTCCTTCGAATGGTTTTCCTCGACTGGTTTTTCACCCAGAAATGTTTGCTCAGCCATGAAGGCTTCGAACATTTCTTCCTTCACCATATCTTTCTTTTGGCTTATGCCAATCTCTCCTTCTGTCTCGCTATCACTCTCCATCAGAGCTTTCTCCAATCCTGCTAAGCTAGAATTCTCTCTGGCTTTTAGTTCAGAATGAACCTTGGCCAACTGTTCTCTGCTGCAACCCACTTTGCTTTGTAACGTTGGCTTTGGAGTATGCTCTGGCTTTGGAGTCTTTTTTCCTTCTGTCTGGACCAATGAAGAGCTCTCTCCATTTTCTTTCATATCTTTCTGGTACTGAGTGTACCTGCGCTGAATCTTTCTCCTTTGTGATCTCAAAATGACTGGGACCATGTCTAGTTCCTTTGTCTTTGGGTGTTTAAGCAATACCCAATTGTTCGCAACCACCAAAGGAGGCTTAACCATCCTTTCTTGGTTTCCAACATTTCTCCGGGTCGACACTTCCCTAGGTTTGTTTTGCATTACGAACCAGTCTGGAACTCCAGGTACCCACAAACTTACTGACTCAGATGTTGAACTGTTTTTTTCTACCTTCGAAGCCATCTTCGAAGCTGGCTGTGAAGGTAAGTGCTTGGCTCTGACCTCATGTTTCGAGCCTGATTCAAGCCTTCGATGAAGGTGGCCATTTTCTGTCCTGCGTGAGGTTGGTCTAGGGGGCCAATCTCTGGCTTTAATCCCATAACCTGAACTCCTCTCCAGTCTTCTTTCAGAATGACTGCTCTCCATTCTGTAATAGTTGGGCGGCCTGGACTCATACAAGGGCCTCTTGCCTTTAGCATGCATTCTATCGACTGCTGGTTCAACTACCAATGGCTGCTGCCTAACACTAGCCGGATACGGCCTTTTGTTATAAGCATTAGTTGGTTTAGCGCGTCTCTGCACATTCCTGTAATATTGCTTCCCATTAATTGGAAGCCCTTTCAACCACTTATAACTTAGTCTGCACCTGGGACACATCCTTTGCATTACTGCTGCCTCTAAGGAATCATCATCCAGTGATTCTTCATCAGAGTGTTCCCTCTGGTATGAGAAACCTTATCCAATAGCTGGTGGGTTTCTATTGTCCTTTTTGATGGTTGTCTGGTTAGCAACATGCATCTGCACATTGACCTCTTCCAATTCTGTCAAGGACAAGTTCTGGAAATCTGACATAATGACATTTGCTGCCACCTCTCCAACTTCTGGAAATGGGTTACTGTCAATCCCCATGGCCTTTTCTGCTTTGACTGGGAATTTCAAACTTCCTTTCCGAATTTGTTCTTGGATCCTGTCTCGAAAAACAATGCAGTTTTTAGTCGAGTGAGACCAAGAGTTATGCCATTTACAATATGCTTTTCCCTTAAGTTCATCTGGAGATGGCAGTTTTACTCCTTTTGGTAACTTAAGAAAATTGGCCGCAAGCAAATGATCAAAAATGTCATCTGCCTTGGTTAAATCGAAAGAATACTTCCTATGAAAGTCTTTCTTTTTAAACTGCTGGTCAATCGTTGTATCCTTATGAATTAATGCTTCAGAGATTACGGGTTCTTTGCCCACAATCTCTGCTGCATCGATCTCATAATTAGGATCTCTATAATATGTCTTATACGATGCATTATTTCGATCTTGTTCCTCCTCTAATAATGCTTCATATCTAGACACCTTGTAGGTTAGTTCCACCAAATCTCTGAATTCAGTTGAGTCAAACTTTTTTTGAAGCCTGAACTCTAAGCCATTTTGAGCCAATCTTACGAATTCTAGCTTTGGCAAGATGACTCTACATTTATTTCGAGCCCTTTTAAATCTGGCAATAAACTGAGTAGCCTTTTCTTCAGGCCTTTGACTCAATCTTGCCAAGTCTGCCATGGAAACCTCTGGCTCCGATTGGAAGAATTGGGCATAAAATGCCTCTTCCATTTGTTGCCAAATTTGAATGGAGTCAGGTGTCAGGTTGATGTACCATACAAATGCTCCCCCAATTAGAGAATTTGGGAATAATCTCAGTTTCATATAGTCATGATTAGTAAATTCACCGCATTGAGCAGCAAACCTAGCAATATGCTCTACTGTTAATTGATTTCCACTCCCATAGAAAAGGGTAAAATCTGGTATTCTGAACCCCCTTGGGTATTCATGTACCCTATCTATCCATTCTGTGTATGGTTTTCTGTATACAGGAGTCTGGACCCCCCGAGCCATCGGTCCACACATCTCCCTAACAATATCAGCAATTTGTCCCTATGGACCATATTTTGTGCCTGCTGAACCACTACTGGAGGAACAAACACAGGGTTTGGTGGACAAACTTGTGCTTGTGGTCCTCTTGGTCCATAAGGTGGTACATTTTAGACTGGTTGTCCCTGCGGTGCAGGTTGCTGTTGGAGGTGTGGGTAATCCCTTTGAGCCTGTCCTGCGAAAGGTGCTGGAACAGATGTTGTGTCCCTTCCGTTTGTGGGAAAACCTTCCAACCCCCAGGTATAAATTCGAATAAGGGATTATTATACCCCCTAGTGCCAGGTATGGCTTCAAACATGGGATTTGTAACCATTCTTATGCCAGTTTCTTGTACTTGACCAGATCCGCCAACTTGTATGGCTTCATTGTTGAGTACTGAGGCATTTTGGCCTGCTATAGGCCTCGAAATAGGTTCATACCAAGACTGAGGTGATGGTCTTTCATAATTCTGATTACTAGTTTGACCATTAGAATGTCCATTAACTTGTATAGGCTGTTTATCTCTAGCCAATCTTTGCTGAGGGACATTTAAAACTTCCTCTGTGTGTCTTGTGTTTGTTGGTTGGTGGTTATTCATTCGATCCAAAAAGGATGTTGCCCACCTTTCCATTATGTTCATTAATTGTTGTCCCATAGCATCTACTAGGCCATCCCATGGATTTGTTGGCTGAGTAGATGGAACACTGGATGGTCCAATTCCTTGGTTTCATCCAATATTATGAACATATGGTTCTTGTCTCGAAATACTGGTCTGTTCGACCATAGGTTCTAATAACATGGGAGTTTCCACAGGATGTGTTACCACATCATCCTCTGGATTAGGTATTTCTACCTCTCCTTCTACGCCTTCTTCCAAGCGTTCATTTTCTCCTTGTCTTCTTCGTCTAGCCATTTTAATATGTCCCACTGGGTGTGCCAAAAATATATGTTGGCTTTTTGGCTTTTCGAGGGTTATATTTGTAAATGCGAGCGTGCCAGCAAGGATCAATCAGTCCTTACAGAAATTATAATTGCCAACCAATTATCAGACGATTGTGTTTTAGTTCTTTCAGCCTCAATGAAGAGGACTTTTACTGGTGGCTTGACTTAAGAGAAATTAAGCAAAATAACAGGTAAATGATGAACAATTGAAGTATTTCATAAAAATGAAAACTTACAATGAGCCAAACTCAGCCTCGTGGAGGTTTACAGCAACAATCTACTTGAAACTACTCCTATGAATGAAGTGCAGTGTAGGTATTTAAAGTGCAGGAATGTAAAGAACGGGTATTTAAAGTGCAGGAAATGTAAAGACTGGAAATGTAAAACTGGAAAAGAAAATATGAAGTAAATGACTGGTTTGTTGGATCTGAGTTTGGGGGCTTTTTCTGAGGGCTTCCCTGCTATTTATACTTCTCAAGGATGACCTTCGAACTGCACTTCAAACCGTCGAACTGCTCCTCCATGATCGTCGATCATGTTGCCTTATATGTAGTTCCACTACGCCATCACTTGTAGTTGAACTTCCCTCTTATATTTGAATTTGAATATGGGTAACCGTTGAAGGCACGTCACCTTGCATCTCTTTACTGATCCAATGCTACTCAGATCACGCGAGAACCAATATTAACTGCCACGTGTACGATCAGGATCGAAGACTTGAATAGTCTTCCTATATTACCCTTACTCTGCCACGTGTCGAACTATAACTAGCTTATACAAAATATGTAGCCAACAGGTACATTCTCCATTTTCTCTAGGTTCTTGGCCATTATTATTGTTGGTGTATTTTGTAATGTCCTTGAGGCCTATAAATAGTTCCCTCTTCTACTCTTTTCTTCAACAATAAATCAACTCACCAACTATTTTCTATACAAAAGAGATTACTAGCAAAGAAGGGTGTTTTTCTTGGTGGAGCTTTGAGTTCACCATCTTGTGCAGAGTTGGCTTGAACCATATGACAAGAAGTCGGGCTATTGCATCCTAGAGGGGACAGGTCATAGTTTTGTGACTGCTGCATCGGTATTTTGGGTTCTTCCAACCGCAGTGGGCTTAATCTTCTTAAAGAAAACGAGATATCCGTGCCTCAGCCTGATCTATTTGTATCTCTTTTTCTTTGTATTATTTATCAATAAAATATATTTTTTCTGGTATTTTCACCAACAGTAAGTGATATCTATCGGTGTGTTTGATTGGGGGAATTAGAGGGGGATTATTCACTATTCGAATTGCTTATCTGAAGGAGTGAATATTCTATCGTTTATTTTTTCTGTAGTTCGCCGGGCATGGAGTCCAGCCGAACTTCTCATCCCCCATATGGGGGATTATACTATCCGCCGAGGGGGGGGTGTGGGACAATTTTGGAGGGAGTATTTACTGTTGGGATTAAGTAGTAAAATGACCATTTTGACTATCTACTACTTAATTATGTATTATATTTAATAAAATTCAATAAAATTTAAATGTCTCAATTTAAAAATAAAATACTTTTATTTAACTTTTTATCGATATTTTATTTATTTATTTTTAAAAAAATATTTTTTTATAGATATTTTATTGATGTTTTATTTTAAAATTTTGTTTATATTTTATTTAATTTCATTATTTAAATTTTAATAGATGTTTTTATTTAATTTCATTGTTTAATTATTATTATTTTTAAAAACAAATTTATTTAAAATTTTAATTAAAAAAGTAACATATATTTTTATTGATATTAAAATAAAATAAATTTTTATTTAATCTAGCTAAAAATAATTAAAATATTAAAGATATGTTTAATATTGCTATTACTTAGTAAACAATTGAAAAATGGTAAAATAGTCTTTTGCTCATTTATCCTATCCAGTCCGTCCAACTAAACATTGGATTCACTAAAAATAGTCATTTCCAGATATCTAATCCCATGAGAAAATAAACACATGATACATATCCAATCCAACCAAATAGTTCGGGAGATTCACAGTCCCAAGATTCAAGTCCGATGGATTCTAATCCCCCCTTATCCAGTCCGTCCAATCAAATACACCCGGTGGGTGTGCTTGTTTGTTTGTTTGGACGGACTGGAAAATGGGGGATTGTAATCCATCGGACTGTTAGTCCCGGGATACATTGTTCCCGGACTATTTGGTTGGATTGGATTTGTATCCTATGTTTGTTTAGTCATGGGATTAGATGTCTAGATTGAACTATTTTTAGTAAATCTAATGTTTGGTTAGACGGACTGGACAAAGATAAATGTTCAAAAGACTATTTTACCTCTGTAATCTATAATTTATAATTTATAATTTCACAACACTAAAAAAATTTAATTTATAAGGTCATAATTTTTAATTTATTATTTTCAATTAAATTAAATTTATAATTTATAATTTATATTTTTTATTTAATATATAATTTTAAATTAATGACAATAAAAAATAATTTTATTTAATATATAAATTAAATTTTTTTAGTGTTGTTGAAAATTTAATTTATAAGGCCATAATTTATAATTTATTATTTTTAAATAAATTTAATTTATAATTTATATTTTTTATTTAATATATAATTTTAAATTAACAACACTAAAAAAATAATTTTTTTTAATATGTAAATTTAATTTTTTAATAATACTAAAAAAATAATTTATAAATGTTCAAGAGACTATTTTACCATTTTCTAATTATTTGCTAAGTAATAGCATAGGGTAAAATGGACATTTCAGAACCTAATCCCATGGGATACCAATCCCATGGAAATAATCCCACCCCCCATGTGATAGGATAGTCCCACAAATATGGAACTAATAGTCTGGGGCAAAAAAATTGAAACAAATAATAGACTATCAGTCTGGTGGGACTAATAATCCAATCCCACACCCTAATTTTTCAAAACAAACACACCCTACGTGTATTATCTTTGTAGGGGCGTAAGATTGAGAGCAATAATATTTTGGGGGTGTGGGATGTGGGTTAATTTTTTGACTTTTTGACTATTTTAGTTTAGGGGTTAAAAAGTCTCGTTTGAGATAAATTTTTTGACTTTTTTAACTTTTGTGAGAGAAAAAATGAAATAATTATAGATTGTATGTGATGTTTTATCTTATTGAACTACCAAGCCTATTTTGTTTTTGTTTTTGTTTTTTTTTTGGATTATTTTAACATCTTTGGCTTTTTTATGCCAGACGAGATCTAAGAGAAAAAACGAAAGACATAAATAGAGGTCCAATTAGTAGAACTCATTAGTAGGGAAATAAGTCTCTACTAACAAAATAAATGCTTTGGATGTGTTTGGTAATATTTACGTTTTCAGTTTATATTTACAAAAATTTTATAAACTGGTTTTTGTTTATTTTTAGAAAAACATAAACTACAAACGCGTTTGGTAGTTGACAAAATGCTTAAAAAAATTAAAAAATATAAAAAAGAGTGAGAAATGGCAAGTGGCGGCGGAAGACGGTGGTGGAAAGTGGTGACGGTGGGTGGTGGGTAGCTGGTGGTGGTGGGTGGTGGCGGGTGGGTGGTGGTGGTGGTGGGTGTGTGGGTGACGATGGCAGGTGGTGGGTGGTAGCGAGTGAGTGGTGGTGGTGGTGGTGGTGGTGGTGGTGACGGGTGGTGGTGGCAGGTGGGTGGTAGGTGGTGTTGGCTGGTGGCGGGTAGGTGGTGGTGACGGGTGGTGGTAGGTAGGTGATGGTAGCGGGTGGTGGGTGGTAGTGAGTGGGCGGCGAGTGGTGGTGGTGGTGGGCGGATGGGTGACGGTGGCGGGTGGTAGGTAGTAGCGATGTGTGTGGTGGTGGTGGTGGTGGTGGTGGTGGTGGCTGGTGGCTGGTGGCTGGTGATGGTGGTGATGGTGATGGTGGTGGTGGTGGCTGGTGGTGGTGGTGGTAGGTGGGTAGCAGGTGATGGTGATGGTGGTGGTGGTGGCGGCGGTGGGTGGGTAGCAGATGGTAGTGGGTGGTTGGTGGTGGCTAGTGGTAGCAGGTGGGTGGTGAATGGTGGTGGCAAGCAGGTAGTGGGTAATGGTGGTGGGTGGTGGCGAAGAGTGGATGGTGGTGGCGGTGGCGGTAGCGAGGGGGGATGGTGGTGGCGAGTGGGTGGTAGGTGGTGGTGGCGAATGGTGGGTGGTGGTGGGGGGTGGGTGGTGGGTGGTGGATGGTGGTGGCGGAAGACGGTGGTGGAAAATGGTGGCGAGTGGTAGCTAGTGTTGGGTGGTAAAAAAAAAAAAAAAACTAAAAACTCAAAACGGAAACACATTTTTTGTGTTTTCATTTTTTGGCCAAATTTATAAACTGAGACCACTGATTTATAAATCAAAAATTTTACCAAACAAGTTTTTATTTGAGTTTTTAAAATTTTTGTAAATATAAATAGATAACTGAAAACGTAAGTGTTACCAATCGGCACCTTTACTTTTCGAGAAATTATTTATTACTTTAGTGAAATATTCTATTTCATATACGATTTAGGCCAATTACTGTTATTTTGGACTACGACCTGATCGTGGGCACCCTTACACCATATGCTTAGGGTAAATTTGGGAAATTAAAAAAATAGTCAAAAAAAATTAACATTACAATAAAAAAATTAAAAAATTCAAAGAACTATATAAAAATGTCAAAAATTCTCTTTCTTCTATATTTTTTATACTTTTTTTTTTCGTAAAAAGTCAAAAAATCATTTCAAACACAGTTTTTCACCTCATATTCTAGTCAAAAAATTAAAAAGTTATTAAAATAGCACATTTTCAAACTAATCCTTAATTACGTATTTTTATGATACATGTTATTTATTTTTATAACAAATGTTATGCGATTTTGTTATAAAATTATGACACACCGTGATTCGTAAATAAAGTTATGCAATTCTATAGTAAAATTATATATTTTTGGAAAATTAATTTCAAAAAAGCTTCCTACCCCTAGCTGGGAGTCGACCCCCAATGAGGTGTCACTGAGGGATTGGTCCAAAAAAAAAACAATTTTTTTTATTTTTTTATTTTTTATGTTTTCAGCGAATAGGGGGTCGCCACCTCACTGGGGGTTGACCCCCACTGGGTGTATAAATCACGGCTGAATTAATTTATTCACACTTTGAAAAGAGTGCATACAAAAGAAAGGGTGGGCCATTGATACAGAATCGAGTTGAATGGTCTAAAAATCTGGATTTCATACCCAAAAAGTATAATGACCCATCCAAAATAGTAAGCTTCATTATTTTGAACCGATCAAAATGTGTGTATTTTTCACACTTTCTTAACTGTCTGAACAAAATCGAACTCATATTTTGGGATAACTATTACATGTTTTATGGTTGAAAAATGCTTCAATGAAAAAATGTGTAATGTTATCACAAAAATATATTACATGCATTATAAAAAAATAAAAATACTACAAACTCACCCTTATCAACCCAGAATTTATCGAGAAAAATAAATTAATGACTCAAATTCATTTCATATGTGAATCCCATATTTCATCATTTCAATTTTTACCACACAAATACAATCAGGAATAAATTCGGGATTCATAAGAATGGTTCCTAACATTTTTCATAAAAATATGTAAGCTTGGCTTGTTTGGAAAATAAGGTTTTTAGCAAATATATATATATATATATAAGTTTTCAATTTTTTTTTCTTCATATTTTCACAAGTTGTTTTTAATAAAAAATAAAAAAATAAAAAAAATTTAAAAAGACAACTATGAATTGCATTCACACCAATTATTGGTGCAGAACCATACAGAAAGCAGGTGCATCAATAATTGCTCCAATCTTCGAGATTGAGACCCACCAATTTAATTGGATTTGGCTTTCATGAGGCCCATCAATTTATGCTTATTTTGAAAAGTTAAAAAAAAAATTAATTTTTTTTTAAATTTTTTTTAAAAAAATATAAAAAAAAATAAAATAATGATATAATTTAAATAAGTTAATAAATTAAGTTTTTTGAAATTGTCAAAATACCTTAATTGGATTGGACTTTCATACTCTGATTAGAGAGAATAGTTTAATATCTTCATATTTTATTTTGGGTACTGTTATGGTGTGCAACTTACGCCTTACACTTACGTCTTTCTGTGTTCAGTCCTGCTTTTTATTTTCACCTTCCACTTACACTTTTTGTGTAAGTGGCACATGATGTGCAACCTTGAAGATTGCACATTTAAGAAAAGTCCTTTTATCTTTTATACTTCTGACTTGACTTTTTTTCTCATTGAAGAGTAGTCTTCTACGATCCTATTTTTGCCCGTAAGATTTGATCACGAGCCTCATTACATTAATTTAAGTTATTTACGAAAATTATTCATAAAAAAAAAATTCTAATAGAAGAGTAATCTAATCTTATACAATCCTACCTTTATCCGTAAGATTTATTTGCTAGTCACATTACACTAATTTAAGTTATTCATGTAAATTATTTATTAAAAAACTATTTTATTTTTGTAAAGAGTAGTTTAATCTTGTACACTCTTATCCTTGTTTGTAAGATTTGTAGTGAGTCTCATTATACTAATTTAAGTTATTCATGTAAATTACGCATAAATAAAAAGAATTTAAATTAATTTGCTAATTATAATTATATAATTTTATTATATTATATTCATCCTTAAAAAATAAATAACAATCATAATTTTAAAAATATTTCCTTGATTTTTAAAAAAATAAGTATAATAAAATCATGATACAATGATTACTTAATTAATTTAATATTTTTTTCAATGAATAATTTATAAAGATGAACGATTCGTATCACCATTGTTAATGTAACCTACACCTACTCAACCTACTCTACTCCACCATCACTCCACTTTACCTACTCCACCTAACACACCTAGTACACCTACCACCAATGTTTCCTCTCCTATATATAGGATTCATTGAACACAATTAATATTACAACATTCAATACATCAATAAATACACAATTCTTTCTCTTTATCTGTACATTATTCTAACAACTGTAATGGGACCATTGGTGAGTCGAATATTAATATCAGATTGAACTGTACTACACATTTCTTCAATTGTGAAGAAGTAAAATGTTATACATTTTAATATATATCTATATAACAAAGCTGAATAAATAAAAAGAGAAAGAGATTGTAATGTTGTTTAGGATTGTAGGTACCTTTGACATCTCCATCTCCAAAGAGGGAAACTTTTGCTTTAGGAGGAAGAAGCATGCCGAGTTGGGACAAGTTACCAGCAAAATAAGCTCCATGGCAGTTAGCAGAGACGTAAGTGTAGGGGATTTGAGCCACTTCAATTGCTTTCCTCACTCTCATCTTATCCACGAATGTCACATTTCCTGGCTCCATCGCATGTTCCATGCGTGATGGGTCCATACCAAACTCCGAAGATAAAAACCGCTACTAAAAAAAAAAAAAAAAACCACCATTTAGAATTAGAATCAAAATATTTCGAAACCTATATGCTGACCAGAAATGTTATTGTCTCATTTCAGAATATATTTTTTTAGTAATTTTTAAATTGTTTAATTAAAATATGATTTAAAAAAATTAATATGTTTGGGATGATTTTTTAATTTTTTACAAAAAAATGTGCAAAAAGTAAAAAGAAAAAAAAAATCTTTGATTTTTTTATATAGATTGTTAGTTTTTGATTTTTTAGTATTCTTTTGACTTTTAAGCTAAAAAATGATATTAACAAACGAGGTCATATTCAAGAAAATAGCAATATTTAGAAAAGTATTCAAAATTTGAAATTATGGTAAGAAATAATGATGATACTTTTCGAATTTCCATTATATTATCTAACAATTATTTTTTTTAAAAAAAAAAGCAAATCAATTAGTCTTCGTTTGGCATTGATTTTTTTAGTTGACTTTTTTATGTTGGGACTTTTTTAGCCTTCACTACGCCAAAACAGGGCATTAACGGCAGTTTTTTTAACGGCGGTTTCGTTACTGCCGTTTAAAGATACTATTAACGGCGGTAACGAAACCGCCGTTAATGTATTTTTAACAGCGGTTTTCGTTACCGCCGTTAACAAAACCGCCGGTAATGACCCTTTAACGGCGGTAATGAAACCGCCATTAAAAAATCGCCGCTAAAACCATTTTTAAACGGCGGTAATGAAACCGCCGCTGAAGCCCTCTCATTACCGCCGTTAATGACGGCGGTCTTTGTCGGCGGAGCTCCGATGAGTGGTGACCACGCGCGGCTAGGGTTGAACATGACCATCTACAATAAAGTAAAAGTAATGTTTAAATATTTATTTAGGAAATATATTTCATGAAGAGTGGCTGTGGTGGAGTGGTTGGTGTGGGTGGATGAGAGGTTGAGAGTGCAAGAAGAAAGAATTATTGTTTAAAAATTTGAACCTATTTACGACGATAAAGAACTGCCGTTTTTGGTCTTATATTACCGCTGTTTTTGGTCGACTTTTAATGACGGTAATTTACTTTTTTATGACGGTTGTACTTTTTCCGACACGCGCATAAACGGCGGTAACAAAACCACCGTTAATACCACCGTTAAAGGCTTTAACGGCGGTTTTACAGCCTTTAACGGCGGTAAAAAACATCCGCTAAAGCCCAATTTTGGCGTAGTGCTTGTTTGGTTTGGCTTTTTTGGCTTTTTTGACTTTTGTGAGAGAAAAAGTGTAATGATTATATTTTGGATGCGATATTTTGTCTTATTGGCTTATGTAGCCAGTTTTATCTTTTTGTATTTTTTTTAGCCAAAAATCTAAAACCAAACAAAGCTTTAGTATAATGGATTTTTCTTAATTTGAAATAAAGATAAATTAACATATTTATATTGTAAGCGTTAGATATATAATGGAAATTATTAAAATTGTTAGAGTTAAACTCACATCGCCAATCTAAGCTACTCAAATTTAGTTAATATAATATAAGAGTTTTTCTATTAATTGTCAATTGATTTTTAGTTGAATACTTTAACATAGTATCAGAGTTGGATCTTGGGTGCTTCTTACATCATGTGGTACAAACAGTCCATTTCTCAATCACCTTCACGTGCTAGGGCCACTCAAGTTTGATTAATATAATGCAAAATAAATAAGTAACTTATAATTGAAGTGATGATAAATTAGCCACTATTTGGCATCTCCTACAAAAGTGTATTTTTTATCTTTTTATTTTTTTTAGATCACATCATTTCTTTATTTTTTTTGCATATGTTTTTATAAAAAGTCAAAAAATATACATATTTAGATCATCTCAAATACCTTCTAAGCAAAAATATAAAAATAAAATAACAATTACTCTGTTTGGTTCATGTTTTTCGAACTTATGTTGTTTGGCTACAATTTTCAAACATTGATTCCACACCCATTTTTGAAAACATATTTACCCAGTCATCCTCTCGGATGTCCCTTCGAACGTCCGGCCTGTCACGACCCAAACCCGGCCCTATGGGTTTAGCACCGTAACCGGCCAGTAATCCGAGATTACCGAAGGCCTGCTTAACAGTAGTACAGTAAAACAGAGTTCAGGGCCTGGCGGAAGCCAATACAGTAAATAAATAATGTCCATTAAGCTGTGACAGTCTGTATGCCAAAAAGATTTTTCATGCAGTCATACATTCAAATAGTACATTCTATACAAAATTTACAGTCACACAGTATAGGGACCTAATCCCTTGATAACAATACAGTTAGTAGCTGACAGTCTATACAGTAATCCAAAACAGTACGGAGACAGGCGGGGAAAAACCAAACACCCCAAAGCCATAACATGGCAACTCGGAACCTCGTAGTGAGGCACATAGGCTGGCTTGACAAAACTGGAGTCTAACCCACGCTCCTAGCTCCGATCTGGTGGCTGAGCACCTACATATATATATATATAAACAGTGAGCTAAAGCCCAGTGAATAACATAATGCGTAAAGAGGTTAAGAATGAAATGTCCTTACAGTAATGAAAACAGTTCATTAAACAATAATTCAGTTTTTCAGTCAGAACAGTTATTCAGTCATATGTAGTACATCCATTAGCATAGCAGTAAACAGTAGGTCTTAAAGACCGAACAGTAATGATGGCCATCAATCAGTAAACAGTAATGGTTCCATGAGGGAACCGACAGAGATCTCTGTAATAGTAACAATAACAGTATACAATAGTTGCTAAGGATGCCACAATACATTTCAAAATATAGGACATACATTCAATCAATTAACAATAATTATTTCAGAAAACAGTTCTGTTAAACAGTCAGGAAACATTCTCAGTTGAACATATCTTTACACAATTGTTACTCACAGAGTTTGGGCTACAATATGCTAGATCGTGACTCCCCGGTCGCCAACCCTACACAGTTCACAGGTTGAACACACACTAAGCTACACAGTTGGGAAATATCATAATTTAATCCTTAATTTGCCTTGGTGTGTTCTACATCTATATCCTCATTAAGATGCCTTAAACTAGGCCTAAGAATGCCTAGAATGGGATGAGGATGCAAAAATACACTTAGAAAACATTTTGCAAAGTTTGCTGAAAATAGGAGCCTCGCTCGAGCGAGCCTTTCTTCGCTCGAGCGAGCTTCCAAAATCAAAGGCTTCGCTCGAGCGAGCTGCTGAAACAGTAAAAGTACTGGATGCTGAAATTTTACGCTCGAGCCACCAATCCTACGCTCGAGCGTAGCTTCGAACAAAGGTTGGTCGCTCGAGCGAAGAATCCTTCGCTCGAGCGAAGAAGCCAAATTCTGGAATTTCCAGATTTGTCTCCTAAGCTCAAACCAAGCATTCTTTCACTCAAAACTCGACCTCTTGGGCCCAAATTCTGGAAAACACATCTAGATTCAATGTATAACAAGTTTCAAAGCTCAATTTATGAATTCAAGCCCCAAAGGTGAGTCAATTGAAACCATTTTTCAAACCCATTTTTCATGAACATGGAGAAATGCAAACATGCATGGATTCAAACCAAATTCAACCTTCAAAGCTTGTCCAAATGGACTCAATATTTTGAAAACAAGATGAAAGTATGGGCTATAACAACAATATGGGCATGCATGTACCAATTCCATAAAATTAAACCTCCACACTTGACTATATGAGCATGCATGCATGAGATGAGCTCTAATTCAACATGTATGAACTAATTCAAGTTTTAACTCTACAATTAAGCATGGAACGTGCAAGAATAAGCCTTAAGGACAACAATGAGAGGTCCAATTACCTTACTAAGTCTTGAATGCAAGATGAACAAGCTCAACTATGCAATCTATGCTACCAATCCTTTAATTTCCAAGCAATGCCAAGCAAAATGAGAAGAATTACTCTAACTCTCTTACTCTCTCTCTCTAAGGTCGGCAGAAACAAGGGAGTGTGGCTGATGAATTGTTTTGACTCAATGTATACAAGCCTCAACAAGTGTAAAGTAGGGGCCACTAAGGGTGGTATTCTAGTAATTAAGTCTAACTTTGCAATTCATCAATATTTAATCTAATTTAATCATACCTAATCAATTTTCAGATAAATACACCATAAAATCACATAAATCCTACTGATCATGAAGCACTAAACAATTCTCAGTTCGGCCGCCGATAAGGCCTTCAATTTGTAGTTTAAACATAAAAACACGAACAGATAATCAAATAATCGAAAAGATAAAAATGCAATACAGTAAACATGCTCAGTTAATTCGGTTTCAATTTTCGATCAGTCCGTTCAGTACTCCAGGTAGTTCAATTATCAGTCATAAGCATTCCAGTTTAGCAGTAATCAGTATGTAATTCAGTAAATTTCCGGTAAACAGTATGGGGTTGTTACACGGCCTGTTGACCAAAACAGTATTTTTTTTTAGCACCTGTTATTTTTATATTTTGAATAAAAAATATTTTTGGATTTTTTTTTTAAAAAAAATTATGAGCTTCGAATAGAATTTTGGGTTATGTGTTTGGTTATGAGTTGTAAGTTTTTGAATCAAATATCATATGTCATGTCAAAAATTTCAAACTCAATTCAAAACTCTTTTCAAAACTCATAACCAAACAAATTTTTCACACTCAAATTATAATTCAAAACTCACAAACTTAAAATACATTCTTTATTCTAAAATCATAATTTTAAACCCAAAAATGATATATCCCTCTAATTTGAGAGCTCTAAAAGAGTACTAATGATGTGAAAAATCAAAAAAAAAGAAGAAAAAAAAAATCAAGACTAAAACATCACATCACATAAGACCCACATACCAATTAAAAATATTAGAGCCCTTAATTTGGAGCTCTCAATCTTTTTTCTTTTAAAGCTCTACCTAACGCTACCGTATTGTTTCTGATTGTTACTCTATTGAGGATATCTGGAAAGGTTTTCAAAATCAATTTTTTGGATTCCTTTTCAGATTTTATGATGTGAATAGGTGTAACTCGTCGTACACCCTATAGCCCGATTCCTAATAGACTCTACCTACTGCCTATGAGTTCGGATCCCCTCCTTGAGTATCCTCCTTCATTTCCTACTTGTAACGGTTGAGATCAGCCGTTGCAGGTCCAATGACCATAAAATATATATATATATATATATGAAATTGAAATTTTAGAAAATTCTCGCCCATTGCTATAATTATACATTCACTTCACTCTTACTCTCACTTGTACTCAGCCTCACACTCACCCATCCTCCTCCACCGAACCCACCCTTACAGGCGACCAGTCCCGACGGTGACCCAGACAGCACCAGCGACCCAGACGGCGACCCACTCCAGCCCTAACATTCTCTACTTCATGAACCATAGCTCCACCACGACCACCATCGGCTAAGCGAAGAAATTTCTTGATGAGAACGTGGGTTCTCAGGCCATAGATGAACCAGGTTTGTCTTCGAAACACTGAAATTAAGAAGTTAGGGTTGTGTGATTGAGATTGAGAAAATAGATTTCAAATTTCAAAATTAGGGCTTTGATTTGGGATTCCAACAGGAAAAAATTAGGGCTTTGGGAGTGGGTGTGTTTTTGATGAATCAGTATCATAAACCTATTTAATTAGTGAGACAAATTGATTAATTTTCTGTCTTAAAATTCAAAGGTAAAATAAAAATACATTTGTTGCTCCTTCTTTGTTGTTCTTCTTCTGTGTGCAAAATTTGGATAGATATATATATATATATATTAATGTACTTTGCATGATCATTTCCTTTATATTTATTTTACTGAACTAGCTGCTGCAGATAGGATGAGATATTTGTTTACTCTATTTTATTTATTTATTTATTTTTTGTTGGTTGAACCTGGTGTATGAACTTCTGTCTTAACTTGTTTGTTGGTTGGGTGAAGGCCATCGGATTCATGATTTACAAATTGATAAAATTTTTAATTTAAAAATTTTGGTGTTGATTTACTGCATTTTTTTTTTCAAAAGTGGAAAGTTTGATACGTCACTCTAAAGTGTTAGTATTGGTCATGAAAATATGGTCAGACATCTTCCTTGAATATCTAACACTTGGTTAGTGCAGATCTAAAACTAGTTTGGACTTGGAAATGGGAACCATTTTTACTTATTCCTAAAACAGAGTATTCTTATGTCTTTTGATTGTTGGACCATTTCAGGTTATTGCTTCCTCAGTAGTACATATTAACAAAAACATATTCAAGTTGTATGTAAACATAACCTATATAATTTGAATTGAATATTAGAGACAGCTATCAATGATTCTTTCACACTCATACAATGTCTATGCAAGGGTTAGAGAGGGGCAACTGCATTCTTAACCACACTTCACTGCTGAAATGAAGTAAAGAACAACTTTCATTAGCACCAAGTTTATCGAAATCTCATTTTTCAATTATGAAAGTTAGCATCTTACATTGTATGTCAAATTTTAATTCATTCATAGTTTATTTCCCTTGCCTGCAGTACCACAACATCCCTATGATTATCACTTCTATCGTTGTTTGTGTAAGCCCTGTTTTGACCATTGTAATGGATTAACTCCTGATTGCCAAAGTAGGTACTCTTTCACTTCAAGCTTTTGATCTCCTTGTTATAATTGATTCTGTTTTCAAGCTGATATTCAATTGATGTACATAGCCTATCCATACAACTTTTTTCTTTTATAATTGACAGTGTTGTTGATTCTCTAGTTCTCCTGAAATCCTCAACTACTCTCAACAGAGAACTAAGGTTCTTAAGATTGTTTAGATAACAATAATAAAAACAAATGATAATCAGAGAAAAATAGAGCTAAACATAATTTTCCAGAATTTTGACTGCGACAATTTGAGAAGGAAGAAAAGGGAGAGGATGACTGCAACAATTTTTTTAGCTAGTAGAATAGGTTGTGTCCTTGTAAGAATATCCATAAAGTGGCCCATATGCCACATGTTTGTTTTATTTATTTATTTATATTATATATATTTATTATATATATTTAATTGGTTTAATGACTAATTAATTGGTTTAATGACCAATTAATTAGTTTAATGGTTAATGGGTAACTGATGTCTGTTTAATATCCTATATGGTGGTTTCATGGGACTTTACAACTTCCCTGATGGTGGAAAGTTATAAGGAGTTACACTTGGATATGGGTCCAAGCCTATCTATATATATGCCGGTGATAGCCATCAAACACAAACGTTGTTTTGTGCATAGAATAGGCTTGAAACTCTATCCCTTTCACTTTTCTCATATGGTTCTGTAAAAGTGTTTTATGAGTGGGCTTCTTTATACATTCAAGACTCGATCATTCAAGGATAAAGATTCAAAGGCTTGAACATCATGGCAGGAGGTATTCTTCTTTCTGAATTAAAATTAATTTAATTCTCACAATTGGTATCAGAGCCAACCTTCTGTTATGTTGTTTAGTTTTATTTCAAATTCTTACATCAAACTATTATCAATTTCGTGAATCGAATCAAGCCTATTCTATACATGTGGTATTTGTATATAAAATTTAACAATTCAGAATCATTGTAAAATCAGAATGAGTAATTTATATTGCATAACTTTTGAATATCACTATTAAAGAAAAAAAAAGCACTGTTGCAATAGTAGAGTCCATCGTGATTTGTGCTAATGGTATTTACATTTATTTAGAATTTTCTCCTATTCTGAATCTATTTTATTTAGGAGACTTGTTGTGTGTTATTAACTATTATTTTTGACACACACATTAAAGAGCAAAATATTTAATCTGATTCTGTATAAAATCTAGAAATTCTCATACTTTTATTTGGATTTATTTGGTTTATTTTAAAAAGGCATGAAAGCCTTGAATTTATTTTTAGAATTTTCATAAAGAAATTTTAACATGCTGTTAAGGATGTTTTGTTTATTATCATTGCATGTTTAAATAGTAAGCAAATTCAATTGAATCTCATGCAGTGAATTATAACATGTTTTTTTAGTTTTTATAATTTTTGAAATTCATTAGCATGTTATCTAAACTAATATAATATTATATTACATGCATTAAGGTAATTATTTATGCATTGAAAATTCATGTGAAATAAGAGTATGAATACACTATGTGTTGGGCTTATGGAATTTATTTTGGTCCAATTTTTAAGCAAATTCTAGTATAAGGTTGAACTACATGTGTTTGGTCTTGGGATTTTTCATGCGATATTACTCTAATTGTATGTATTATACATTATGTGCATTGAAAGTTTATGTATTTATTGTGACTATAAGGATTTGCTCACATTAATAAATTATGCCATATTTAAAAATTTTATTCTGTTTTAAGAATAGCCACAGCATCTTAAGACATAAAGATGTGATCCTTAGTATTTTGATCACATAAAGTTACAAGTTAATTTGGCATTTTTACATTGCAATTATGTTTTATAAATAATTTCTTGGTCCCACAGGAAAGTAATTATTTATGAAATTTAATTGGAATAAGATAATGGATTGGGTATTAAAGGGATTGAACACTCTAAACCCACAGGTATGAGTTTTCTTTTCCTTACATATTTTGGAACCCATTAGTCTTATTATAAAGTAATAGAAAATCTAATACAGCTTAGTGACCTCTACCCACAGGAAAGTTTAGATTTGTTACTGAATTTGACATTGGTTGATTCAGACTATAGCTACTGTTTCAAAGCATTAATAATGTTCTTGATAATTGGAGCGATTTCTACCTCTGTACTATCTAATGAGTCTTCTGGTATTCCATGCTGGAACGGTGATAATTTTTCAGACTAGAAGGACAAAATCCTTCTAACATTAGGGTGCATGGACCTCGATCTGGCACTCTGTGTGGATAAACCTCCTGAACCCACGGACGAGAGTTTCGCTGCAGAAAAGAGTGCTTATGATAAGTGGGAGCGATCCAATCGCTTAAGCCTAATGCTCATAAAGTCACATATTAGCCAGAGCATTAGGGGCTTAATCCTACCATTTGATAAGGTTAAGAACTACATGAGGGCTATTGAAGAGCAATTTGTTAGTTCTGACAAAGCATTGGCAAGTACCCTAATGAACAAACTATCAGGAATGAAGCATAACAATTCTAGGAGTGTGCGTGAGCACATTATAGAAATGAGGGACATTGCAGCTCGTCTTAAGTCCTTAGAGATTGAGATTTATGAGTCATTCCTTGTCAATTTCATTCTCAATTCTCTTCCTGTGGAATATGGAGCATTCCAAATTTCTTACAACACACAGAAGGAAAAATGGTCTATCAATGAACTTTTGACCATGTGTGATCAAGAGGAGGAGAGATTGAAGCATGGAAAAGTGGAAAGTGCTCATTTAGCAACACATAAAGGAGGGCAATGGAAAAAGGGCAAAGGTGATCAGAAATGGAAGAAGCTTGGTAAAGTGCCGTTTAAAAATCATGGCAATAAGGGTGCATGCTGCTTCTGCAAGAAAAAGGGTCACATGAAGAAACACTGCCCCAAGTATAAGAAATGGCTTGAAAAGAAAGGTAATCTCATATCTCTTGTGTGTTATGAATCTAATTTTGTTAATACTCATCAATATGATTAGTGGATTGATTCAGGTTCTACAATTCACATTGTTAATACCATGCAAGGCTTCCTCAGCCTAAGGAAAATGACGGGAAGTGAACAAGGCATCTATTCGGACAATGGGATGCGTTCGCATGTCAAAGTTGTTGGAACTTTCAAACTTGTTTTAAAAATGGCTTTGTTTTGGATCTTGAAAACGCATTTTACATTCCATCCTTTTTCAAAAAAACTTAATTTCTGTTTCTAGACTAGTACCATTTGGATTTGAATTTCAGTTTGTTAGTGCAAATTGTAGTTTGTTTAAAGACTCTGTTTCTACAGGATTTGGTACTTTAATTAATGGTTTGTACAAATTAAATCTGGATCCTGTTTTTGAACAAAATCCTTTAACCTTGCATGGTGATATTGGCATTAAGCGTAATATTGTTGATGAGTCCTCCTCTATTCTTTGGCATAGAAGATTGGGACATATCTCCATTGAGAGAATAAAGAGGTTGGTTAACGATGAAGTCCTTCCGACTCTTGATTTTACCAACTTTGGTATTTGTGTGGGCTGCATAAAGGGAAAGCAGACCAACAAGACCAGTAAAGGTGCCAAAAGGAGTGAGGAAATTCTTAGAATCATACACACTGATATTTGTGGACCATTTACTCCACCTTGTCTGAATGGTCAGAGATATTTTATCTCATTTATTGATGACTTCACACGATACATGTATCTCTACCTCTTGTTTGATAAGGCTGAGGCACTTGATGCCTTTAAAGTTTATAAATCAGAGGTAGAGACACAAACAGAAAAGAAAATTAAAATTGTGAGGTCAGACAGGGGTGGAGAATATTATGGGAGGTACACAAAATTAGGACAATTACCAGGTCCATTTGCTAAGTTCCTTAAGGAAGAAGGCATTATTGCACAATATTCAATGCCTAGCACATCACAACAAAATGGTGTTGCTGAAAGAAGGAACCGAACACTTATGGACATGGTAAGGAGCATGCTTAGTTATTCTAATGTGTCTATAAATTTGTGGAGTGAAGCTTTGAAAATCGCTATGTATATCTTAAACAGGGTTCCATCCAAGGTTGTTCCCAAAACACCGTTTGAATTATGGAAAGGATGGAAGCCAAGTTTAAGACACTTACATGTTTAGGGTTGTCCAGTTGAAGTGAGAGTGCATAACCCACATTTAAAGAAATTGGACCCCAAAACAGTTAGTGGTTTTTTCATAGGCTATGTGGAAAACTCCAAGGGTTACAGATTTTATTGTCCTTCAAATTCACTTAGAATTGTTGAAGCCAGAAATGCTAAGTTTATTGAGGAAGTTAACCCTAGTGGGAGTTACCCTCGAAACATGAAGTGGAAGGAATCACGGGATCCTGATACAGCACCCATGAATATAGGTGAATTGGTTGTCTTTCAAGATAATCAACCCGATAGTCTTGAAAATTAACAAATTCAAGAACTTCCACCACAAGAGGAACAAGTCAACATAGAGCCTGTAGCTCAAGTCCCAATTGAGACTACAGAATTAAGGAGATCCTCACGAGCTACAAAGTCAGCAATTTCTGGTGATTATTTTGTATACTCAATGGAGTCTGATTTTGACATCGGACCTAAAGATGATCCTATTTCATTTTCCAATGCCATGAATAGGGATGATTCTAAATTATGGTATGATGCCATGAAGGAAGAGTTGGAATCTATGGCTAAGAATCAAGTTTGGGAAATTGTTGAGTTGCCTAAAGGAGTTAAAGCGGTTGGCTATAAATGGGTCTATAAGACCAAGAAAGACTCCACTGCAATGTCGAACGATATAAAGCCAGACTCGTAGCTAAAGGTTTCACTCAAAGAGAAGGCATCGATTATCATAATACCTTTTCTCCGATTTCCAAAAAAAAAAAGGATTCATTTAGAATTATCATGGCAAAAGTGGCTCATTTTGATTTAGAGCTACATCAAATGGATGTGAAAACAGTATTTCTGAATGGGGATCTTGAGGAAGAAGTATACATGAAGCAACCTGAAGGTTTTTGTTCTGATAAAGATAGTCACTTAGTTTGCAAGCTCAAGAAATCCATATATGGACTAAAACAAGCTTCCCGACAGTGGTATTTAAAGTTCCACAATGTTATTACTTCATATGATTTTATGGAGAATGTTGTGGAGTGGGAGCAAATACATTTTTCTAGTTCTATATGTGGATGACATTTTACTTGCATCTAATGATTTGGGATTGTTGCATGATACTAAACACTTTCTTTCTCAAAATTTTGAAATGAAGGATATGGGTGAAGCTTCTTATGTCATTGGCATAGAGATTCACAGAGATAGGTCCAAAAGGACATTAGGACTATCTCATAAAGCCTACATTGAAAGAGTTTTGGAGAAATTCAAGATAAGTGATTGCACTCCTAATGCAGTACCCCTTTTAAAGGGTGACAAATTCAATTTAAGTCGATGTCTGAAGAATGATTTGGAAAAGGAACAAATGGTTAGCATTCCCTATGCATCTGTCGTAGGCAATTTAATGCATGCTCTAGTTTGTACACGACCTGACATTGCATTTGCAGTTGGGATACTTGAAAGATACCAAAGTAATCTAGGAATGGAACATTGGAAGGCTGCAAAGAAAATCATGAGGTACTTAAAGGGAACCAAGGACTACATGCTTACTTACAAGCATGTTGACTGTCATGAGGTGGTTGGATATTCAGACTCGAATTTTGTGGGTTGTCAAGATTCCAAAAAATCCACTTTAGGATATGTCTCTCTGCTAGCAGGCGCTGCTGTTTTAGAGACGATAATTGCATTGTCAACAATGGAAGCAGAGTTTATAACATACTTTGAAGCAACCTCACAGGCTGTTTGGTTAAGAAATTTTATCACAGGGCTTCGAATTGTGGATTCAATTTCTAAGCCATTAAAGGTTTACTGTGATAATTCGGTTGCGGTTTTCTTCTCTAACAACAACAAAAGTGGTAGCCGAAGCAAGCATATTAACATAAACTATCTTGCTATTCGAGACCGTGTTAAGAAGCAAGAAGTCAGTATTGAGCATATTAGTACCGATATGATGGTTGCAGATCCCATGACCAAAGGTCTTTCTGTAAAAGTGTTTTCAAAACACGTTGAGGGCATGGAACTAATTGGTTGGCTCAATAATTTTTCTAGTTGTTGTTTTATTTTGTTTTGTCATGACATTTTGATTATTATTAGTGAAAAGCATCATTTTGTGCACCTAAAGTATTTGTGATGCTATGCAGTCCATTGGGACTATTGATCCGTAGGGATCATTGGACCTAGAATAACTTATTAGAAGTTATTCATAAAGAATGACACCACATAAAGTTGAGAGTGTGATATAATGTAATACATGGAAGGAAATACTTAATTGATAGAGTATAACCGCCATGATTCGTGTATTATACCTCTAAGGTTTGGGTATTTTTATTTAATGGCCATCATCAGTTTGTTAGTTACCCGACAGTCAACAACGTGTGTTATATGTGCCAAGTGGGAGAATGTAAGAATATCCATAAAGTGGCCCATATGCCACATGTTTGTTTTATTTATTTATTTATATTATATATATTTATTATATATATTTAATTGGTTTAATGACCAATTAATTAGTTTAATGGTTAATGGGTAACTGATGTCTGTTTAATATCCCATATGGTGGTTTCATGAGACTTTACAACTTCCCTGATGGTGGAAAGCTATAAGGAGTTACACTTGGATATGGGTCCAAGCTTATCTATATATATGCCTGTGATAACCGTCAAACACAGACGTTGTTTTGTGCACAGAATAGGCTTGAAACTCTGTCCCTTTCACTTTTCTCATATGGTTCTGTAAAAGTGTTCTATGAGTGGGCTTCTTTATACATTCAAGACTTGATCATTCAAGGATAAAGATTCAAAAGCTTGAACATCATGACAGGAGGTATTCTTCTTTCTGAATTAAAATTAATTTAATTCTCACAGTCCTTCCATAGAGTGAAAGACACATCAAAGCTTACACCACTTATTATTTTGAGATTGTTTGTATTGTGTATGCAGATTTAAAAATGGCTTCTTCTTCTACTAACAATAGTAACATAAGATTAAAACCGAGATTGTGTAATTGTGGAAGAACAACTGCCATATATATTGTAAACCAATGAGAATCGAAATCAAGGGCGTTTGTTCTCTGTTTGCCTATCAAAATATGTAAGTATGTATTGGAAATACTAATCCTTTAATAGTGATAAATTAATTTGTGTTATTCGATTAACTGATTGTCATGCATTGTAGAATAACACTGCCCATTGCAATTACTTCAAGTTCGTGGATGAAGATGATGATGTTACATCCACAATCCGTTCCAACACTAGAGCTTGTGATCGTATTACAGTAGAAGACTTTAACGAGCTAAGGACGAGGCTTGATGACGTGGAAAATGAAAATGATGACTATGGTCGAAGGCTTGAAAGGATGGAAAATTTTTTGAAGGCGATGGTGTATTTCATTGTATTTTCTATAATTTTGTACTTTATGATGTAACTTATTGTTTGGTTGGCTTTGGGAAAATTTGACTAATGTTATTATGGATTTTATGAAACTTAATGGATGTATTGTCAGTGTTTGTAGTATTTTGGCTTTGATGAATAGATGTAATGATTTTAGATGGTTTTCATGAATGGAAATTTGATGAGTGTAGTTATGAATTTGATGATTATAGATGTAATGATGGTGTTTTGGTTTTCATGAATGGAAATTTGATGAATGTAGTTATGGATTTTATGATTATAGATGCAATGATTTTAGATGGTTTTCATGAATGAAAATTTGATGAATGTAGTTATGGATTTGATGATTATAGAACTTGGAAATTATAGCATTTTGGTCTTGTTTGCATCAATCTTACTATGATTTGGTTTGGGTGTAGAGATAGTATTTGATGGTGTTAGAGCTCAAAATTCCTATACCAACTGTTCAACTAGCAAATTGCTACCTAGGATTCTAGCATTTGATTGGGTATCCAGATTTATAAGGAAAAATGTAAAAAAGATCTGATCAACACAAGCACTTCTTGAAGAACCAACCACTCACAAGTTATCTACACAAAGCACAAAGTCTCCATTACCATAGGCCTGGATTCAACTCTACAAATATAAAAAACGAGAAAATATTACTCAAAACATAACCAATAGTTCACTGCTTATAATAACATAACTGTTAGTGCCAAGATTGGAATTTATGCTTTAAACTAACTTTTATGCTTGAGAATAACCCTGTAGGTCTTCAAAAAAATAAGACACCAATTTGGCCCCCGTCAGTTGCTCCACTTCACCCCAATTTTTATCTCTTACTTTAACCCTAACTCTAACCCTTATGCCAACCCCAATTCCGTTCCCTTCTACTACTACAATCACACCTAACTCTCCTTCATACTCTCCAACCCCTACCGCTCAATGAGCGGTGGGGGTTAGCGAGTATGAAGCCGCACCCTCATTCTCTACTATAGCTCATTCCTCCAAAAACAAAATCCTAAAATAGATAGCTGGATATATATATATATATATATAGAGAGAGAGAGAGAGAGAGAGAGAGAGAGAGAGAGAAACACAACTGAGTAATTTATACAGTGTTCTTTGAAAAAATGTGAAAAGTAATACTAATCTAAGCTGATTTTTTTTTAAATCCTATTTCAAGTAGGGTGACCAAATCTCATTCTCGTCCCAAACTTGAAGCATTTTACCTTGCCTATCATATCCTCGTCCTAACCTAGACATACCATCTCCATCCCAATTAGATAATAGAAACCTAAGAAGTATGAATACGGACACACAACATGAATATGGCATGAACAAGTTGACACGCTAATTTTCAAAAAATATAAGACACAACACGTGGCATGAAATATATAATTTTATATATTTATTATTGTAATTTAAGTTATTTTATTCAAACTTATAATTTCATCCATGTTTACTTAATAGACTTTAAACTATAAACATCTGTGACCTCTAAGTGTCTAAAGAGTGTCCATGTCTTTTACAAAAAATTAAAAAATTAAAAAATATGATATGTTTTGATGAGTGTCGAACATGTGTCTAGAAGTGCCCAAAAAGGTAGCACAGATACGTCACCTTCTTAGAAATGTCCCTCAAAACCAACCCGCGGTTTTGGGAATTATGCCCATCAATGTCAACATTTAATTCTCTGGTTTTGGAGTTGAGTGATGTTAGGGTATCAAATTTTCTATCAAATGAATGACTAAATGTCTTACATGGGTGTGGGGCCACACCCATGTGAGACATTTAGTCATTCATTTGGTAGAAAATTTGGAGCCTATAGCATTTTCCTTTGGAATTAGGTCCATCAAATTAGCATTTAATTCTCTGAAAACCAATCCATGGTTTTGGAAGAACCATCCCAATATTTTTCTAACAAATAAAAATGTTGTGTCCCTTTTCTTTTACACAAAAGAAAATCTAAAAATTTCAACACACACATTGGTTCATTTATTCCTTTTGAAACAATCAGTCAGAAGAAAATGAAGTACTACATCCTTCCATGTAGCAGTGACACTAACAAACCATACAAAGGATAACATCAAGTGTAAATACAAGCCATTAACATTAACAAAATGTGGAACATTTCCAGTGTAAATACAAGCCATAACACACATTTTAGCCCAATTTCAGCAACTACAGCAACAACATCACTTTCCTGCAACAGCCACAACATGAACAATTTCAGCATCAGTTTGCTTCACATTTTCAACTGCTATGACTTCTATTTCCAGTGCGTTCCATCTCTTTTTGCTTGTCGATAGCCTAAAACGGAAAAAGACAAAATTTTCCAGAATTTTCAGCAACTAAATGAATGAGCTAAACATAATTTTCAGCAACTAAAAAGACAAAATTTTCAGCATGTACCAAAATAGAATTTTCAGCAAGTAAAAATTAAAAAAGACAGCAGCAAATTCAGCAACTAAATACATGCTTTAAACAGAATTTTAGCAACTAAAAAGCTAGAATTTTTAACAACTAAAAATTAAAAAGACAACAAGGATGAACCTGACTACACATTGGACTATTTGATTCTTGAGAATATCGAAACCCAATGTCATATCCACATGAACCTTGAAGTAGTGACTGGAATGTTGGTTGAGGAAAATGGCGTTGAGGCATTGAATTTGGCCAAGAATTTGGCACTATATACATCTCCTGCAAATTGTTTGCCTACAACAATGTCATATATTAGGCTTCGCAATCATGATTTGAGTCACATATTATATCCACACAAAAAATACAATGTTAAACTAACACTCACATGATATGTGGGATACATCAATGGTGGAGGAATAGAATTACCACCCATGGCCAAAGATGGAGGAAGAGGTTGAAGAGGAGGAACATGTTGATGAACATAGATATCTCCTCCAACAGATAATGAAGAAGGTGTAACCGTTGGACTTGCAATAGATTTTGACGAAGCCAAGCTGGTAGCATGAGATTTTTTTTTAGAGTTCCCTACCAACGCTGCTTCGATCCAACTTTTACCCTCATTTTGCCCTTACTAGGTTCCACATTTTTCTTTAATACTTTTGGTTGCACAACATGATTCACATCTTCGCAATCCACTTCAAAGCTTTGGGTTGCATCATCATTACTTACTTCATTTTCAACACCAAAATAAGCGCTTAACTTGCGTTCAACATTTGTACCTAATGTAGAAAGTTGTGCAATAGAAAACTCATAAGTTTCTTCAGTTTCTGCAGCTCTACATCCTATTGCTCTAAATGCGGTCATCAATGTCTTATATCGCGAGGCTTGTTAGAATTTCATATCTACTTGAATGTCATTCCCCATAATGTCCATCACAGTTTCGGCTCTTGCTTGTTTCGTCCACCTCTTTAGAATGTATTGTGGAGGAACCTCTTTCATCTTCAATATGTCTCTAATAACCTTTAATGAGTGACAACACAAAATTCCTTCCTTTTTAAACTGTAACACCCCAAATTTCTAGCTCAAATGATAATACAACAATCATGGCTCTTTCAAGGAAAACCGAATATAAATCTCCAAACTTACATTATATGATACAATAGTTCTTCATGCTACAATACAGTAATCCAACAACAAGTAAATAAACTAATAAATACCCCCAAGGGTTTACAAGTTTCCAAGGCTTAAGCCTGGTTACACAAAATGGTTATTCAAAACCACACAAATACAGCCCTTGGCTTACACATAGAGTCACAGCAAAATGAGAGCATTGTACTCCCAACACACATACTTTCACGCCCCTAGTTGGGTGGGATCACCACATCTTTTCCTACACAAAAATCCCGTAGGGTGAGCATAAAGCCTAGTAGGAAATTCTTAACAAAGTATATACATTTTATACAAGTCTCAAGAGATGAAATGCACATGCCATGCTATGCCCTTTTTGAAGATAAATCACATTTTCATATTTTGAAAACCATCATGCTTAATGATATCATGCAATTTCAATTGTTCAAAACTTAACAATTTATTTCAAGGGTGGTAAATACAACTTTGGTAATCCCTAGGTCGGTGTCTGCAAGTAGACTATACAAGTATTACCAATTGTCATTTTTACCAGTATTAACCGAAAGGCTCGACACCTATCTGCGTGGGTTTTCGGTCTTTCACCCCGGACTCTCAGGCCAACTTATTCAATATCATTTACACCACCTATGAAGACTTACCAACGTATTTACCCCAAAATCATTCCATGGAAACTTGTTTCTCAATATTCTTTTCTCAATGCAAGTTTTCAAATCAACTTTCAAAGTTTAATGTAATCAAATGAATTGATATGCCAATTTCACAAGATGAATATAAATACTTTTATTTCAATTCATCATCCAAGGAATAACACAATTCCTTCTTTTCAAGTATCCTCCACAATTAGTTATTTCAAGACTATTTCAACGTTTTGAACAATAATTTCCAAAATGAACAACAAATCTCATATTCCCTGAAATTCATCATTTATATAAATATAAATAAGAAATTTTTCAAACATCCATTTATTTTGACACACAAAATAAATATAATAATATAATTCATGGATTTTCAGTTTTCTTAAAAAAAAGTCGCAAATTCTAGGTTTTCTCACCAAAACTATACAACTCAAATCTTTTGAAAGAAAACTTTTTAAAATCATCTTTTCTTCAATCAACGAAGATCAAAACTCATAAGATCATTTTAAAAGAACAAGAGACAAACCCACTTTCAAAATCGCTCAACTTCTTGAATCAACAATCAATTTTCAAAGCTATCGAAAGATAATTTCGAAAATCATATAGATCTTGCAAAAATATATATATATAACTCTAAGAAAATCCCTACCTCAAGTTTTGAAGAAGAAATGAGATGAAACCTCCAAAATCAACGGTGTCGAAACTCGATCTTCACCGCACACAACGAAGCTCTCGAGAAGTTAACCAACTTTGATGAAGAACTTATGGCAGAACTCTAATAGATCTTGAGATATCAAGGTTTTGATCCAATTTAGCGTAGGGAAATGTAGAGAGAATGAAGAGGAAAGGGTTTTTTTAGAGAGAGAGATATATACAAAAGTGATCTGAAATATCATATTCATGAACTGATATAACATGGTCCGCTCGAGCGTGGAAAGCCCCGCTTGAGTGTCAAATACACTTTCCCAGTACTTTTGCAGACAGGTCAAGCTTTTGAAACTAAACATTTTCTGCTCGAGCGCATAAACGGCCGCTCGAGCGGACAAGCAACTTCTAATGCATTTTGCATTTTTGCTTCGGGGGTGCTGTCCCTCAACCCCGTCAAGGCGCTACCGTAGGACCCGCCAAGGGGCGCTGCCCTCTGGACCCCCGCAAGCTAACCGGGCAGCTCGATCCCCGACATACTCAGCGAAGTGGCAAAACTGGAATCGCTACACAAACTTTATACAATTACAATCCTAAGAGTCATTCCTCTCCATCTTCACTTTCTTTGCATGATTGCTACCAACATCAACAACTGTGTAAATGGTACTAGCCTCGCCATATTCAATTACTTCTATGTCCGATTCAATGGATTGAAAGTACTCATTTTGAAATTCCTCAAAAATCTTTTTTATGTACACATTATCCATTAGAATTAACATTCTTATTGTCACTTTCACCTTTGGCAACCTTTGGCGCAAAGCAAATCCTGCTTTTAACTCCTTGTATCGCTTCTCATAAAGTACCCTTTCGAAATGCATGAAGAATTCATTTAAATTAAAATCAGAACGAATGTAATCCTTCAAAAAAGCATTAAAAGATTCACTAAGTTGTGTGGTACTCATTCTCGCAGCCTATGTTGACCTAACATATGGCCAACCCCATTTTTCTTTCATTGCAAAAGTCAATTTCAACCAATGGTTATCATGCGCATCATATTTATCAAGCATTTCCGCCCACTCTAACTTCCATTGATTTTCATCTTTAATGTCAAACAGGAATTTATTTAGTACACCATTTACTCCCTTATCTTGAAACAGACAACTAACATGTTTTAATGCATTTTGCATCAAATGCCAAGTACACAATCAGTGACTCGTGTCAGTCATAACGATGGGTATGGCTTTAGCCATTGCAGCATCTTGATCGGTGAACAAAGTTTTTGGTGCCTTTCTTGACATAGCCTCTAGAAAATTTTGAAACAACCACACAAACAATTCGGTGACCTCATCATACAACAAGGCTGCACCAAATATAACTGTTTCCCTATGATGGTTGAATCCCACAAATGATGCAAAGGGTCTATGTTCTTTGTTTAACTTGTAAGTCGTATCAAATGTGACAACATCACTAAATTGGGCATAATCCATGATCATTTGTGCATTGGCCCAAAACATATTCGTTATTTGCTCCTTATTATCTAACTGAAAAGAATAAAAAAAAGGAAAGATTTTGCAAAGATTTTTCTTTAAAGTATTGCAACACATTGCCTACTTCTCTATATACTAAACTTTGTTGTCTTTTGGTTCTCAAGTAATTTTTTTGATCTAATTTCGTAAACCCAAGACATTGCCTCCCACCAGCTTCCCTACCCATGAGTTCAAAAGACTGGCCTAAACGAAGACCAGATTGTGCCGCCAAATCTAACTCAATTGCTTCGGTAGCTGATATCTTTCTTTGTGACGGCAACATGTGGGCACATTCGGGTGATACAAGATCGTGGTTATGTTTTTCTTTGAAATTAGTCACAACAAATTTCCCAGTACCCTCATCTAATTTAACATAAAGTCGAGCCTCACAACCAGTCCTAGTTTCAGCACTAGGGTTTTTTACCAATGGGTCTCGCTTGTCAACCTTTTGAAATCCCTCCTTGTTGCAAACCAAAAGTCTACAAATAAGTTGGTTAGTGAACTTGTTCTTCCTACAATAATCCCTTCTTATGCTAAACCCTATTCTTCCTCCATATGTATTATAAAAATCATATGCACATTGTTCCGAATCAAATGTCATTCCATATTTTGACTTTCAAGCACAATCATTCTCAACTTTCATATCCATATCAAAATGAAGCTGAAAAGCCATATAAATCAGTTTAATTATTTCAGCACCAAGAACAAATAGGAAAAACAAGACACTGTTAATGTTAAATTATTTTGGCACCAAGAACAAAGACAGTATTAATGTTTATGAATCAGTTTCATTATCAAGTTTAATTAATGTTTATGAATCTGTTTAATTAATGTTTAAGAACAAACCAGTTTACTTAATGTTAATGTTACAAACTGAAAACTCCATAAACAGTTTCCACACTGTTAGCTTTAAATGTCTTTATCAAGTCATTAAATCATATTATCTATATTATTCTGATGACTCCAAATCCCAAAGAATTTACAACAGACTGGGAACTTCAGAGATAATGGGGAAAAATCCACACTATTGACTTGGATTCATATTATTCAATCAAACACTTGATTTAGATCATAGACAATCATATTATTCAATCAAATCTTCCAAATATATTAGGGGTGAGCAGCGGATATACTGATCCGCCAAAACCGACCGAACCAAACCAATCCGCCGCATTTTGGACGGATGCGTGATGACGAGCGGACAGTTGCGGATTGATTTTCTCCAATCCGCCAATCTAGCAGACGGATGACGGATTTGAAATTCCTTTGGCCGCAACCGAACCGCTAAACCGCGAGCACCCCTAATAATTTATAAGACTTTGTGTTTTCAGTTTGTTTAAATATTATGTTTTTGTTTTCAATTAAAAAAGAGTTTAAATGTTCTGTTGAAAAAAAGTTTTCATCTTGAATATCTTTTTTGAATTGAAAAAAATAAACGTATTACTTATCTATATTTTTTTATTTTTAAATCTATCTCTAAAAATAATAAATAAATAATATGATATATGCTGGTTGGTTTTTGTTTTCAAAAACAGATATAGATGTAACAATACAAAGACATACAATCTCTACTACTGCTCTGTTTATGATTTTTGTGGTTTGAATTGTTTTTATATTTTAATAACCACAGATTGTAATACTTTATGTGGATGAGGCATGTTGTGATTATAGTATTTGGATGAGACATGCAGTGATTGTGATATTCTAAAGTTTTAAACTTTCTTACTTTGGATGAGGCATGTAGTGATTGTAATATTTTTTTAAGTCATTGACTGTAATACTTTCTTCTTCTTTTTTTGAGGAAATGCACAAGTTGAATTATATTGAAATTTTATAAAATTTTAAACTGCCAAACCGATTCGCATCTATCCGCCAAACCGCTCAAACCACATCCGCTGGATTGGCAGACAGATGTGGATTGATTTTCTCCAATCTACTAATCTAGCGAACGGATGACGGATTGGAGATTCTGTAGCCGCAACCGACCCGCGCCCACCCCTAACCAAAATGCCGCGAAAAAAAAAAAAAAAAAAAAAAAGGGTCACTCAACGAGGTCACCCAAGGACTAAGGATCTCAAAAAAATTTACCAAGAAACTTAGAAGTTCACCAAAGAAGTACAAGTGTCGGTATTTATAGTCAAATTCCTAAAATTTAATGTGTCGAAATTAGCAAAGTATAGGGATTCAAAAAGAGTCCAAGTTAGGGTTGGTTTGGCAAGGGGTCATTGGGTTTTTTTGGCTCAATAAGCCACAAAAGACAGAATAGGCTCATGAGCCACAACAGACAAAACATCTCATCCAACCCCATAATCATTACACTCTTCTCTCACAAAAAAATCAAAAAAGCCAAAAAGCCAAAAGCCTTTCCCAAACCAAGCTTTTGAGCCCAGGCTCTTATAGTCAAAAAAGCCAAAAAAACCAACCCACTTCCCAAACGGAGGCTAAATAAGCCTTTACACAAATCGGAACACAATAGGAAAACAAAAAAATATCAAAACTGAATCCATTTGGGTATGGACAATCTACCAATGCCTAACAAGCAAATTATAGATTATTCCCGAATTACTACGTGTTCGTAGTTCTAATCAATCATCATTTAGTCTGTCCCTTCATATTTCTCAATCACTCAACGTAATACCTTACGTACCCATCTTTTTTAACAATCACAGTATTATAAAACATTACGAAGCTTTGTGATGGAGCTTCATTGCTAGAAAGGTAGTGTTTCGGCAATCTTGAAGCAAATTACAAGTTTTGATGTCTATGATAGGATCAATCTTGGAAAAATCACTTTTCCTGTTATTGATTACATCACGAATAAGAATAACTGTAGAAAGGGCAACAAGCTATCCACAGAGCAAATGCTACAAAGCATACAAAGCATGCAAACAAAAAAAATTTGTTTATGTTTTCTATATTTTTCAAGCTAATTAGCGTCATTCATTATCCAAACATTCACGATGATTTGAACCCTGACTGTGGGACTTTCTGATTTTACACTCGGATACGTGTATCTTTTCATAAATAGCGCTTGAGGTATGTATCCATGCTAGTGTAGTCGACCTCCGGATAGAGATTAGAAGCTTCTTCTCCTTCTTCCCCAATCTCAAAATTTGTGAGGCAACCTTCATAGAATATGTGGTAACAATGTGAGGCTGCTACTTGGCTGCCATAGTCCATTCCTGCATTACATAAAGACAAAAGTTAAATTTTTTTAATTTGCATAGAAATAAAAGTACTTGTTGTCCAGAAAGATGGTGAAAGACTTGTCACTTCATGACAAATTAAACATTGGCTAAGTAATCTTATGTTCGGATGGTAAGAATAGAGAAACAGAATAAGAATCTCATATCAAGTCTTTTTAATTGTGTTGTTTAAGAATGTGATTCCCAATTAGTTTCGTAAGATAAAACATAATGAGATTATTACACTAAGATTGTGTTTGAATCATGAATTTAAATAAGAATTTATGAAATATATATATATATATATCTATAAGCTAAATTTTTGTTACTCTTTACTTCTCTTTTTTCTTTCCCTTCACAAATCTTTACTCAAATTTATAATTCAAACACAATTTAAATAAGAATCATATTTCCACATTCTCATGAGAATCTCACAATTTCAAAAGAATGTGACCAGTTAAGAATAAAATAATTAGATGGCCCTATAATATGCAAAATTAAATCATAATTTCCAACCAAACTAAATGCCTGAATTCTTTATACCAAAACTGAATTCTTGATATATAAAATTTTCATTCATTTTCTCTTTTTATTCCTGTCATCCAAACATAATTCTTTACCTTTGATGGAAGCTAAGAAGTCCTCTTCCGATATGCAAAGCTTTTGTAGTTTTTTCCCTCTAAGCCTTTCCCACTTGTCAACTAACTCTCTTTGAGAGAGGATGTTTTGAGGAGGCCTAAGATAGAGTGCCTTGTTCAAGGTACGAGGATCATCTATTGTCTTGATTGTGTATTTTGCTACATCATCTTCGTCAAGAAAAATTGCTGCATTTGTAGTGTCAAATAGTTAATCCAACAAGAGATAAAGTTATGGAAAAGCTAGTAAAACATTTCTTTCCAACTTTGTGTAGTAGGAGAAGTCTAAGATTTTTTTTTTTTTTTATTAGTTAAGACCTCTCAATGAAATTTCTCTATGATCATATTAGAGAAATTTTGAAATTCCTCTGTGATCATATGAGAGAGATTTCGACATTTTCAAAAATTTTCTGTATCGGGTTAAAATTTCTCTAAATTCAATTTTTTTTGTGAAAATATTGAAAGACCTTAACTACTATGAAAATATTATATAGAGATAAATAGATAAATGACTAAATGATCAAGAGAAAAAACAAAAAAATCACTTCTTTTCCAGTTAAATAGAGGTCCAATTTGTAGAACTCATTAGTTGGGAAACAAGTCTCTACTAGCAAAATAAATGCTTTACTTTTCGAGAAATTATTTAATACTTTAGAGAAATATTCTATTTCATACGATTTGGACCAATTACTGTTATTTTGTACTACAACCTGATCGTGGGAACCCTCATACCATATGCTTAGGGTAAGTTTGGGAAATTCAAAAAATAGCAAAAAAAATTTTAATTTCACTAAAAAATTTAAAAATAAAAAATTATACAAAAAAAAAAAAGGTCAAAAATTCTATTTTTTTTTCTATATTTTTGCACTTTTTTTTTAAAAAAAAGTCAAAAAATCATTTAAAACTAATTTTTTTCATCTCATATTTAAACCAAAAAGTTAAAAAATTATTAAAATAGTATATTCCTAAACCCATTCTTAGTTACGTTTTTTTTTATACATGTTATTTTTTTTTAGGGCAAATTACACTAACAGTCCCTATAGTTTGGGGCTCATATCATTTTGATCCCTGACTTTTCAATTGTGACACATTTGATCCTAAATTTTAAGGCCTTTTTTGGCATATACTAAAAAAGTTAAAAAGTCAAAAAGTCACTATCCTATTTAAGTCACATCACCTCTCTACCACATCACTTTAAACCCAACCCATACCCAATCCATATTTCATAAAAAATCAAAAAGTACACTTATTTAGAACATCTCATCTTATTCCAAATAAAAACAATTAAACATATCATTGCTCAATTTTAATGACAAAGTCGTCAATTTCATAAGATATAAACTAATTTGACAAAAATAAATATCAAAAAAATATTTTTAAATTTTTAAAAATAATTTCTACTTACCAAAGATAAAATTATATAAAATTGATAAATATTTTAGACATTTATTTATTTATTTATTTTACCAAATTAATTTTTATTATGTATTTGGATGATGATCATGTAATGGGTAGTTGTTAAACTTTAAATAAATAAATATCTAAAAGATTTATTAATTTTACATAATTTTATCTTTAGTAGATAAAAATAATTTTTTAAAATTTAAAAATATTTTTTTGGCATTTATTTTTGTCAAATTAGTTTATATTTTATCAAATTGACAACTTTACCCTTAAAATTGAGTAATGATATCTTCAATTGTCTTTATTTAGAACAAGATTTAAAATTCAAGATCAAGTGTGTCACAATTGAAAAATCAAAGACCAAAGTGACATAAGACCCAAATTATAAGGACCATTAGCATAATTCACCCTTATTTTTATAAGGAAAATGAGTGAGAGCACTAATTGGTGCTACTACTGATGATGTGACAGTGGGTCCCACCCACTGCTCCAGTGTTGCTATGTCTTTTTTTTTTTTTTTTTTTTTTTTTGAGGTTGCCACCTGTTTAGAGCTCTTGTTAGAGTTAGTGTTTTAGTAGTCTCTAGCGGGACTATTTTTATAACAAATATTACATAATTGCAAGCTAATAATAGCTCTAATGAGCTGGAAATGTAAAGAAAAAAGAAAGAAAAAAAAAAAAAAAAAAAAAAAAAAAGAGACAACCACCAAATTATTGAGATGACTAACTCATTAGAGCTCCCTATTTAATACTCTCAACCATTTCTCCGCATAATTTTAGAAAAATGCTTGGGACCTCTAATTAGAGGTACCACTAGTGATGTGGCAGTGGGTCCCATCCACTGCCACATCAGTGCTGTGTCTTGGTTTTTCTTTTTTCTTTTTTTTTACCGTTTCCACCTCATTAAAAATGTGTTTAGAGTCTTTAAATTAGAGGTCTCTAACATTGTTGCATAATTTTGTGATAAAATTATGACACAACGTGATTCAGAAATAAAGTACTATATTTCAATAGTAAATTACAGCACTTTTGGAAAATTAATTTGTTCACACCTTGAAAAGTGTGTACACAGGGGGGGGGGGGGGGGGGGCATTGATAAAGAATCGAGGATCCGAGGTGAATATATGGATTTGATACCCAAAGTATAATGGCCCTGTTTGGTTGGGGTTATTTTTAATTTATTTTAATTTTTAGTTTAATTTAAATTATTTTGATGTATTTGATTCAGTTTAATAATACAGCTTATAACTTTTTGTAAGTCAAAAATCAACTTATTCTTTGAGTGGGGGTGGAGAAGCTTAATTTATAAGTAAAAAATCAGTTTATGCTCACAGCTATAAGCTGTAAGCTGTTAGGTTATAAGTTATAATCACTTTCCCACAATTCTACCAAACAGGACCAATGACCCATCTAAATTGGTAAGCTTCATTAGTTTCAATTGATCAAAATATGTATTGTTCACATACTTTTTTAATTGTGTGAACAAAATCGAATTCGTATTTTGTGATAATTGTTACACGTTTTATGGTTTAAAAAATACTTTAATGAAAAAATATGTAATGTTATCACAAAATATGTATCTTTATTTTGACAAAAAAAAAATTGTCACAGCTCTACTAAAAAATTACACAATATTTATTACAAAAATATATTACATGTATTATAAAAATACAACCATATTACAAACTCACTCTTATCAACTCATAATTTATCCCAAAAAGAAATTAATGGCTTAGATTCATTTCATATACAGACCCTATATTTCATTAATTCAATCTCCCCCACACAAACACATTCGTAAGAATGGTTGCTAACACTTTTCATAAAAATATGTAACTTTGGTTTGTTTGGAAAATAAGGTTTTTAACAAATATACATATATATATATATATATATAAGTTTTCAAATTATTTTTTTTCTTCATATTTTCACAAGTTGTTTTTAATAAAAAAATCAAAAAAAAAAAAATATTTAAAAAGACAACTATGAATTGCATTCACTCCAATTATTGGTGCAGAGCCCATACAAGAAGCAAGTGCATCAATAATTGCTCCAATGTGTGAGATTGAGGCCCAACAATTTAATTGGATTTAGCTTTCATGAGACCCATCAATTAAAAAATTAATTCTTTTTTAATTCTTTTTGAAAAATATATAAAAAAATTTAAAAAGTAATGTGTTGATAAAGAATCGAGGATCCGAGGTGAATATATGGATTTGATACCCAAAGTATAATGGCCCTGTTTGGTTGGGGTTATTTTTAATTTATTTTAATTTTTAGTTTAATTTAAATTATTTTGATGTATTTGGTTCAGTTTAATAATACAGCTTATAGCTTTTTGTAAGTCAAAAATCAACTTATTCTTTGAGTGGGGGTGGAGAAGCTTAATTTATAAGTAAAAAATCAGTTTATGCTCACAGCTATAAGCTGTAAGCTGTTAGGTTATAAGTTATAATCACTTTCCCACAATTCTACCAAACAGGACCAATGACCCATCTAAATTGGTAAGCTTCATTAGTTTCAATTGATCAAAATATGTATTGTTCACATACTTTTTTAATTGTGTGAACAAAATCGAATTCGTATTTTGTGATAATTGTTACACGTTTTATGGTTTAAAAAATACTTTAATGAAAAAATATGTAATGTTATCACAAAATATGTATCTTTATTTTGACAAAAAAAAAATTGTCACAGCTCTACTAAAAAATTACACAATATTTATTACAAAAATATATTACATGTATTATAAAAATACAACCATATTACAAACTCACTCTTATCAACTCATAATTTATCCCAAAAAGAAATTAATGGCTTAGATTCATTTCATATACAGACCCTATATTTCATTAATTCAATCTCCCCCACACAAACACATTCGTAAGAATGGTTGCTAACACTTTTCATAAAAATATGTAACTTTGGTTTGTTTGGAAAATAAGGTTTTTAACAAATATACATATATATATATATATAAGTTTTCAAATTATTTTTTTTCTTCATATTTTCACAAGTTGTTTTTAATAAAAAAATCAAAAAAAAAAAATATTTAAAAAGACAACTATGAATTGCATTCACTCCAATTATTGGTGCAGAGCCCATACAAGAAGCAAGTGCATCAATAATTGCTCCAATGTGTGAGATTGAGGCCCAACAATTTAATTGGATTTAGCTTTCATGAGACCCATCAATTAAAAAATTAATTCTTTTTTAATTCTTTTTGAAAAATATATAAAAAAAATTTAAAAAGTAATGTGATTTAAATAAATTAATAAATTTTTTTTTTAATTGTCAAAATAGACCTTAATTGGATTGGACTTTCATACTCTAATTAGAGAGAGTAGTTTAATATCTTCATATTCCTTCTTTTATACTTCTGACTTTTTTCTCATTGAAGAGCAGTCTTCTACAAACCTATTTTTGCCCGTAAGATTTGTTCGCGAGCCTCATTACACTAATTTAAGTTATTCACAAAAATTATTCATAAAAATAAATTTCTAATTAAAGAGTAATCTAATCTTATACAATCCTATCTTTATCTGTAAGATTTGTTTGCGAGTTACATTACACTAATTTAAGTTATTCACGTAAATTATTTATGAAAAACTTTTTATTTTATTTTATAAAGAATAGTTTAATCTTGTACACTCCTATCTTTGTTCGTAAGATTGGTCGCAAGTCTCATTGTACTAATTTAAGTTATTCATGTAAATTATGCATAAATAAAAGAATTTCAATTAATTTTTTAAATATAATTATATAATTTTATTATATGATATTTATCCTTAAAAAATAAATAACAATTATCATTTTGAAAATATTTCCTTGATTTTTTAAAAATAAGTATAATAAAATCATGATACAACAATTATTTAATTTATTTAATATTTTTTTCAATGAATAATTTATAAGGATGAACGATTCGTATCCCTGCAATGAGACCATTGGCGGATCAGTTACTAATGTCAGATTGGATTGTACAGTGCATTTCTTCAATTGTGAAGTAAAATGTTATGAAAAATGATTTGTGGCACTAATTTTCCTGGCACTAATGGCACTAATTTCCTGTTTTGATAACTTTGTTTTTTTTTTTTTTTTTTTTTACCTGATATAGAAATTAGTGCCATTAGTGCCAGGAAATTTAGTGCCACAAATCACAACTGAAATGTTATACATTTTAATAGATATCTATATAATAAAGCTGAATGCAATAAAAAGAGAGAGAGATTGTAATGTTGTTTAGGATTGTAGGTACCTTTGACATCTCCATCTCCGAAGAGGGAAACTTTTTCTTTCGGAGGAAGAAGCATGCCTAGTTGGGATAAGTTACCAGCAAAATAAGCTCCATAGCAGTTAGCAGAGACGTAAGTGTAGGGGATTTGAGCCTCTTCAATTGCTTTCCTCACTCTCATCTTATCTATGAATGTCACATTCCCTGGCTCCATTGCATGTTCCATGCGTGATGGGTCCATCCCAAACTCCGAAGGTAAAAACCGCTATCAAAATTTGTTTTTTTTTCCAAAAAAAACACCATTAGAAAGAGAATCAAAATATTTCGAACCAATTTCAAAGAATAATGATATATATACTAATTAGTGTACTAATAGATAATGTAGTATAATTTTAGAAGTTTTTGATATTTGTAATTTGTATAATAGGTGGAATTCGTAATAATGTTATAACATATGTTGGTACACTAGTTAATACACTAATTGATACATGTAGTACTGCCGTATTTCGAAACCTTAGAAATATGCTGACCAGAAATGTTATAAAAAAAAGTATTCAAAATTTAGAAATATTCAAGAATATAGTAATATTTAGAAAAGTATTCAAAATTTAAATTTATGATAAGAAATTTAAAATGATGATACTTTTCGAATTTCCATTACATTATCTAACAATTATAAAAATAAAATAAAAAAAGGAGCACATAATTAGCATAATAAATTTTTCTTAATTTGAAATAATGATAAACTATTATATCACCTATGCTATGTACGAGATTAAATAATGATTGATAAATTTATTTTAAATTAATTAAAAATAATTTTAAAAAATAAAAAATATTAAGTAAGTTCTAACCTCTTTTTTTTTTTTTTTTTAACAAAAAGAGCTTTTGAAATTAGCTTTTTAAGTAGCTTTTTGGATTTTTTAAGAGATAAAAAAAAGTTAATGTATTTAGGAAAGAGTTTTTTAATTACATGGAAAAATGCAAATATTTTTGTTTGCTAGTTAAATTTTCCGTTTTATCCTTCCAAATGTGTAAACACCTATATACTCACTCACAAAAATGGTTTAGTCTTTCCAAACTAGTACAAAGATTTTCGAACTTTTTTTTTCTAGTACATGCCAAACACATTTTAGAACTCTTTAGTTTCTTGACTTTTTAATAAAAAAGATAACATTCCAAAAATTACTTTCAGTCAAGTATAATAACATTATCAACGAACTTTGTAATTATAATTCATCGTATCATAGTATGTCAAGTAATATAACAATTTTTTTTTTTTTCTTCGTCTCTCCCACTCTTCTTCTATCTCTTTTTATTTTTAAAGAGATATGGCAAAAGAAATTGATATGAAATATTTAAATTTTTATATTTATTTCAGTAAGTAGATTAGGAAAAATATTCTCATATTAGTAAAATTTAGTTTGTCAATTGATAGAGTATGATAAATTTAAGTTGATCGTAAAATGTGAGGGTATTTTAAATTTTATGAGATGATCGAGGTATCTATGCCATGTTATATTTATGTCAATCAACACAAATTAAAGATTCACTTAACCAATTTGTTTATGTAAATATTTTTTAAATTGGTAAACATACATCATTAGTAAATTTATTTTTAGAATAAAATGTATCTATTTATGCATATTTAATAGTTTTGAAAAAATAAATTAAATGTAATATTTTTTTATAGTGTTGTAATTATGGCCATAATTTCACTTTAATCTAGACAACTGTAGATATTTTTATAATATTTTTTTAAAAAATCATTTCAAACAAAATATCACTTCAATTCAAACAAAATTAAACAGGTGTTTTCTTATATAAATATTTTTTGAATTGATATTTTTAAACAAAATCAATTGTAGATAAAAACAGTAAAGTGAAGTAATAAAAATATTAAAAAAAAAAATTATTAGATACTTTTGAAGTAATGTTTTACACCAATTGTCAATTAACATATATCATGATGTCACAAAATATTAAAAGTAAAACATTTTAAAAAAAGTAGTGATATACAAACATAAAATCGATACAAAAAAATTATAATGATTTAGTTAGATTTTGATTTATCGCTTTATAATAAAGAGTCCACTGACATGTTTTTTTAATTATACAAATGACATTATGACACTATCACATCATTTTAGGATAAAATTTTGAATACAAATTTTAGTGAAATAATATTTTTCAACAAAAAAAAAAATGGTTATAAGCCAAAAAAAAAAAAATGATGGTCAATAGAGAGTAGAGGGACAAATGATACATAAAATATAGAATGTAAAAACAAAAAATGGTTAGAAGTACCCAAAAAAAAATGTACTTAAAAGATAAAAGAGTCTGTTTAAATAATGCAAGAGACTAAATATTAACTAACATCCAATTATCTTATAAAGATAGAGAAAAAATAATGAGTTGCATTATTGTATGAATGTAATATTATAGGATGAGAAGAATGTGAATGACTTGGAGAAGGTGTAATGTATAACGGTTAGGTTTTGGAGTAGGAGAAAGAATTGATTGGAGAAAGAGTGCACATGAATGATCTTTTTCATTTTTCTTTTTCTAAATCATAAAATCATTAATTTTTTATTTTTAAATTATTTTTTTAACTTAAAAATTCACAAATTTAGTATGGAAAACAACCAAATTAGTTTATTTAATTTATTTAAAAGGAAACAATTTAATTATAGAGAAACAACTAAATCAATTTTTCAAATTAATTAGAACGAAACAAAATCAATCAAACAAAATAATTTAAACATATATGAATTGATTTTTGTTTAATTTATTTTAAGGAATAAATAATTTTACATAGAGATTTTAGGACATGGATAAATAAACTAGAAAGTCAGTAAACCGTATTTCTATTGATTTTAGGTAATGATTTTAAAAGATGGTTTGAAGAATTTTTATTTTTTAATTCAAAAATTATGTGAGACATATGAATAATTTATTATTTTTTAAATTGAAAAAATAAAAAATGAATGTTAGGCATGTGAAGGCCTTAGAAATTTTCTCACTCAAAACTCTTTTTTACTTATATAATATATGAATTTACATATTTCTATTGTAAGCGTTAGATATGTAATGGAGATGATCAAAATTGTTAGACTCAAACCCACATTGCTATTTTTTTTTTTTTTTTTTTTGAACAGTCCACATCTCCAATCTATGCCACTCAAATTTGATTAATATAATGTAAGAGTCTTTTCACTAATTATTAATTGGTTTTGAGTTAGATATTTTAACATGGTATCAGAGCTAAGTCTTGTGTACCTCTTGCATCATGTGGTACAAATAGTCCATCTCTTAATCACCTTTACGTTCACTCAAATTTGATTAATATAATACAAAATAAAATTGATGTGACGATAAATTAAGCAATGATTAAAAAATAATAATAATAAAATAACAAAAAAAAAATTTTTAAAACTAGATTCTAAAGCTTTGCGGTTGGTGTTTGCATGAAAAAGAAGAAAGAGAAAAGAAAAACAAAAATCAAATCAAACAAACAAAAACGTAATTATCTCCTATTCAAATAATTGACGGGAGGACGTCACCCCCCCCCCCCCCCCCCCCCCCCCGGGGTAGAGGTCTGAGTCATTTTCTGAGGTAGAAATTATTGACAAGTCATTTTCTTAGGTAGAAATTATTGACATGACATTACTATCTTTGTAAAAATTTAAATTATTCAAACAGTAGTGATCATTCGATCGTATTACATGATATTATAAATAAAAAAAATTAATAATTATAATTTTTTTTTAAAATTATTTATTTTTTATATAATTTTATATTTTAATAATGAAAATATCGATATCTCATTAAATTAATTTTGTACATATTCACAAGTCCAATTAAATTAACGAGTTCAATTATTAAATAAATTGTATATTCCAGTCTAATTATAGGAAATAAAAAGCCAGCCTTCGTTGTTTCAGCCACGTGGCTTTGCTTCCGTGTCGGTAAATATACGGAGGTTTTTTTTTATTTTTTAAACAAAATAAATATATTGAGGCTGAAACTAACATATTCAATAATAATTTTTAATATTATATACTTTTAATTAATTAATTTAATTACTTTTAGAAGAATTTTTTTTTTTTTTTGGTTTAATAATCTCTATAATTGATTGTGTATGAAAAAGTTCGTAATTTTTTGCGAATTAAATAATTAAAATTTTATTGTGTGATCAATTAATTAAAATAATTAAATCTTTTGAAATTTTTTATTTTTATTGATTTTTTTATAAAATAAATATTTTAATGTATTCATTGGAAACACCTTTTGTATATATCTCAATAGAATTATACGTTGATGCATATCTTACCGTTGCTCTTGCCTATTCTCTTATTCTCCATCCACATATTATTAAAATATATGCATACAAATCAATTTTGGAGAATTTTTTTCAAGATCTCCATTATTAAGATTTTATAAGTTAAAAAATATGTAATATTTTTATAATAGTTGGAATTACTCAACATTTTCATTAAAAAAAAAAAAATCAATATAGAGAAATTTCATTCCGACGCAGAGAAATTTTAATTTTCATAAAACAATTTTATCAAGGGATCTTAGCTAATAAAAAAATTTATATATTTGACCTCTCCTACTACTCAAAGTTAGAGAGGAATGTTTCGCTAATTTTCTAATCAATTTTCAACTAGCAGAAAAATGCACTAAACCGATTGACGGTAACACAATTTCTGAAACTAAAAGTTGATAATTAAAAAGTATAAAATAAAAGAATCTCTTTAATTGTTTTTCAATAAATTTTTTTTTTTATCTTATATAACTTATTAATGCCTCATAAACGGTAAACATAAATCACACTGGACTTTTAACAAAATGAATAAATAAAATAAAACTGTAAATAGCAAAGCTGCATCAACATGACGAATGTTAGATTGTTGATCAAACCTTGATGTTTCCAGCTTCTTTGATGGCCTCAACAAGCTTGAGCTGTAACAAAATGCTGTGAGTTGGGAAATGCAACCCCGATGTGGCACAAATGACCACGTCGACCAGTTTTAGAGCATCCACGAGGCTCTGATGATCAGAAAACGAGCCTTCAACGAGCTGAGCACCAGAGGCCTTGAAAGACAACAAAATTTGGAGCTTGTTGACATCCATGTCCATGTCTGGCCTTTGAAGGACAAAGGTTGTGTACCCTTGGGCTAAGCTCTCCTTCACAATCTTGCTTCCTATGTACCCAGTCCCACCCACAACTAGAACCTTGCTCTTTCCCATTGTTCGCTCTTAGTCTTTTTGCCTCCAAATTCGGTGAACCAAAGACTTCATATATATAGACAGTATTGAATTGTTAGACCATCGAGATTTTATTATTTATATTATATTTTTAACAAATTTCTTAGGTGTGATCACACTATTCTCTATAAAATAAAAATAAATAAAATAAAATAAAAATAAAAAACAACACCCAAATAATATACATTAATGTGTGTTTGGGAGGAAAACACATATCCTTTAACATAGCGTACAAAGTGACTGCTCCAAAACTTGAATCTCAAGGTTATTAAATCAAAATTTTACCATTGAATCAATAGTCACCCCTATCACAAGGCTAAATACATACAAGTGTTTTAACTATTAGATTGGCACTAAAACGATCTATTTTTTTCTCTGATTCTATATTAGATTGTTGACCATCAAAATGTTAAATAGACGGTGCAATTTGAATATAAGATCTATTGTCTAATATTATATTAAATTCTTGATCATCAAATTATCTGGGCACAAGAAAAAAAAATATTCAATGCACTTTTAACTTATTCAATGCAATTTTTATTAAAATGAATATACCTTTTAATATTTCATCTATTTTTAAGACACTTTTTTTTATCTTAATATCAATAATAAACAGTATCCCAAAAACACTATTTAACTATTGTCATAAATAAATAAAGAACATAATGTATTTTCACTAATTTCAAAATATCCTTTAATTTAATTAAAATATTGCTCTTATATAATTTTTACTAATAAATTTTGCATCGTAATAATGTGATAGCGATGGTGATATTTTTATGATAGATAAATTATAAATATACTTCTTAAAATTTGTTTAAAATATTAATTATTTTCTATAATTTTAAAAATTACAATTATTGATCTCTTGTTAAAAAAAAATTATTTAACAAACCTAGCAAAAAAAAAAAAAAATTAACTACTCTCCTATACAATAATAAAATTATTTGAATTGAAAATTGAAATATACTTATGACATTATTAAAAATTATTAATTGACTTTATGATTTACTAATAAAATAAGTTATTTGTTATGTAATTAGAAACGTAAAAGAGTGAGATCTAATTTCTAAAACCACATATAGTAACTCGTATTTTAAGTAAACCTTAAGAAATACATTTGTAATTTACCATTTTTATAATTATATGAATATCATTTTAACAATGGGGAAGCACTAATAAATTTCAAAATATGATATTGTGAGCAGTTTAGTCTTCCCTTTTTTCTTATGAATCCAAAGTTCCCATTAAAGTGAAAATTACACAAAAGGGTAGTCACTTGCACGTTTAGATTTAATTTTTGAAGATAAAAGTAGATTTCTCCAAATGTGAAATTACACATTTGGGCAATCCACATTATAAAGGTTTTGGATTTTATCTCCTTCTGGAACAAATTTCATATTACAAATAAGAACGTATCATTCTAATATAAAACTCCAATAACGTAACACTCCAATGTAACACACTAAAAAACTCCTTAGTATACTTTTCGTAAACGTAACAATGTAATACTCTAAACTTTTTCAAAATGTAACACTCTAATATAACACACAAAAAATTTCTTAGTATATTTTTGCCAAACGTAACACTCCAATCAATGTAATTTCAAACGTAACACTCTAATGTAACACACTAAAAAACTACTAAGTATACTTTTTCTAAACCTAATACTCACAATTTAAAATTATACATTTACCCAAAGTTTATTAAGAAATTTCTGTACTCCTTTTGGAATGGTTTGAAGAATCTATATCCTTTTTTTGGAGTGTTACATCGAATTATTATATTTTGGGAAAAATACAGTAAGAAATTTTTTTGTGTGTTACATTGAAGTATTACACTAAAGAATTTTTTTGGAGTGTTACACTAAGAAGTTTTTTTGAAGTGTTATATTAGAGTGTGACGTTTGAAAAAAAAAATACACTAAAGAGCCTTTTTGAAATGTTACATTGGACTGTTACATTTGAGTGTTACAGATTGAAATTATATATTTGTTCAAAACTTATTAAGGAATTTTTGTACTCCTTTTGAAATATTTGAAAAATCTCTTATCTTTTTGGAATGTTTGAAGAATCTCATATTTCAAGTCATTTTTGTATTCCTTTTGAAATATTTGAAAAATCTTACCTTTCAAGTCATTCCAAATAAAAAGAATTCTCATATAAAAATTCATTCCAAATTTGATTCTTATAGGTTGTGTATCTTACCTTTTTAGTACAAAAGAATAAAATATAGGGAAAATTGGTCTAAGGTCCCTACTCAACTTTTAGTATGAGGAGAGATCCACAATAATATTTTCTGGTGTCTAAGGTCCCTTAATGTTAGTTTAGTTTATAAAATACCTATTTTACCCTTTTGTATATTATACGTAGTTTTCAATTTTGGAATCTGAAGATTACGTTACTATTTTTGTGGAAGATTACTTTGGGATGAACTTGGCGATCGATGAAGATTTCGATGATGCAGATTTCGTGGAAATTTTATAGGAATTTTGTAGTCGTATAGTAGTTGAGTTTCGTTGATCGTGTAGAAGTTGAAATCGTGTTGAAGCTTGAATTTCCAGTAGAGTTGAATCAGGTAAGTTTAATAATCAGTTTAAGTTTTTTATTTTTCATTTGATTTGTATATATGGACTCCGATTTCAAATAAGTTTTTGTAGTTTATTTTGAATTAGGTTTTTATTTTCAGTTTTGATCAATGTGATAGAAAAGCCAGCTTAATGAATTATTTTTTGATTTTTGAAGCTGATTTTTCATTCTTTGTTATTGACAATGGAGTTGATTTTTCATTCTGTTTTACATATTTATCAATGATAAGTTTTGTTCTTTGTGTTTGGAGACCGGCTCTGTTTTTCTTCACTGTCTTAAGTTTTGTGCTCTGTTTTTTTCATTTATTCTGCACTTTTCATTTTTCTACACTTTGCTTTGTATTCCAGAGAAAATTATATGTTCATATTCCAGAGAAAATTGTATGTTTATATTCCAGAGAAATTTCTCTGCATTCTGATTTGAGTCCAATAATGCACAATCACTTAGAGAAAATTATAAGCTTGTAATCTAGTGAAAATCACATAGAAGCTTATAATTTGATAACTGATCTTCTGTGTGATTTTTGTCTATGATTGTGTTTAATAGTTAGCATTGAATATCTCTGTGATTTTTTCTAGATTCATTAATTCTTCTGTAATTTTGTTTTTGTTATCTTGAAGGTGAATTTAAGTTTGTAAATTTCTCTGGACTTTTATTTGAGTCCAAAGAAAATTATAATTATTAGAAATTTCTCTAGACTTTTATGTTGTTCTTGTGAAGTATTTTTATATTGAACAAGTTATTTTTGGTATTTTTTCTTTCAGGTTAGATGGACAGTGCAGTGTTGTTGCTGTGCAAATATGGGAATGATAATATTATCATTAATGTTTCATGCGAATTGAATTGATGATGCTATGATTTTACTTGCATTGAGTAAGAGACCAGCTGGGAGGCCAAAGAAGAACAGAATTGCTTCTACTGAAGAGTTTAAAAGGGTGATGAAGTGTAGTCGATGTGATAGGATTGATCGCCATAATAAGAGGACATGCAAGGAACCTTTGTTAAATAGTTGAGGATATTACATTTATTGATTGAATAATACATTTGAGAATTACTTTGTGTATTTTGTTTTGTGAAATGTACTTTTTGGATAGTGCATATATAATACCAATCAAATTCATCCAGAGAAATTTTTTAATAGCAGTGAAAATTACTTTTTGTGTTGCGTTTTTAGAAACATACTTTGGGAGTGCCTTTATAATACCAATCAAATTGATCCAGAGAAATTTTCCTATAGCAGAGAAATTTGCTATGTGCATTGTGTTTGTTGAAATGTGCATTGTGTTTTGTGAGGTCAAATTCATCCAGTGAAATTTGTCAATAGTAGAGAAATTTGTGAGGTCAAATTCATCCAAAGAAATTTATTATGTGCATTGTGGCAAATTTATCCAGAGAAATTTTCCAGTAGCAGAGAAAATTACTTTGTGCACTATGTTTTGTAAGGTCAAATTCATTTAGAGAAATTTGTGAGGTGAAATTCATCCAGAGAAATTTACTATGTGCATTGTGGCAAATTCATCTAGAGAAATTTGCCACTAGCACTATGTTTTGTGAGGTCAAATTCATCTAGAGAAATTTGCCAATAGCGCACTGTGTTTTGTGTGCTCAAATTCATCTAGAGAAATTTGCCAATAGCAGAGAAAACTACAATGTGCATTGTGTTTTTTGAATTTGATGATTGTTTCGTACCAACACAGTGCATTACAAATTATATGATCATATAGGCACCCTTTTGGCACGATACGAGTTAAATTTTTCTGTGAAATTTTGGTAACTTCATACAAGAAAATTTTCTTTAGACAATTTTCTCTGTGTGGATTTTGTTGATAATCACCACTAAATATACATTATAAAAAAAATATTTAACCATTGATAGTTATGAAATTTACATTAGTTAAAAAAATATATATACATATATGTCAAACAACTATTTCTTCAATGTACGAAAAAAAAAATTGAAGGGTCATTCTTAATTACATTGTGTACATTGTCTTCATTTCACTAGTATGCTTTCACTATTATACTTTCAGTTCTTCTTTTGGTGGTATTTCAATTGGTTCTGTCCATGACCGGCCAATTTCGGTCGCAAATCTCTCTATGATTTTCTGTCCTCGTGAACCTTACGTCTTGTTTTGACAATGTTGAGCTGATAGGTTCATGGTTGCTATATTGTCTCATTATGTAGCAAATGAAGAGGCCACAATCCACACTGCATACAAATTATAGGTATAGTTAGTTTTAAGAAATATTCAAATTAGATTATCTTATTTATGGAGTTTCTGTTTCTTACTTGGTGTTTATGGTGTTTTGCTGCTTTTATGTTTCGTCATTTTTAGACAATGAAAACATAAAGATGTCAACATTAAATCCCAGAGAAATTTACAGACAACAAGAGAAAATGGAACATGACAAACACACACAAAGGAGAAAAGTGATGTGGCCGGAGAAAATTCAAGAATGGAACAAACTAAACATATACCAGAGAAAATTACACATGGCAAGCTAAGAGAAATTACATATATGCCAGAGAAAATTAACAAGGCAAGCCAGAGAAAATATGCATTCCATAATATAAAAATCCCAGAGAAATTTACAGACAACCAAAGAAAATAGAACATGACAGACACACACAAAGGAGAAAAATGATGTGGCCATAGAAAATTCAAGTATGGAACAAAATAAACATATCAGAGAAAATTACACATGGTAAGCCAGAAAATATTACATATATGCCAAAGAAAATTAAACAAGGCAAACTAGAGAAAATGTTCATTCCATAATATGAAAATGCTAGAGAAATTTATAGACAACCAGAGAAAATTGAACATAACAGACACACACAAATGAGAAAAGTGATGTGGCCAGAGAAAATTCAAGAATGGAACAAAATAAACATACCAGAGAAAATTACACATGGTAAGCTAGAGAAAATTAAACACGTGTGTATTCCATAATATGAAAATGCCAGAGAAATTTACAAACAACTAGAGAAAATGGAACATGACAGAACCACACAAAAGAGAAAAGTGATGTGGCCATAGAAAATTTAAGAATGGAACAAAATAAACATATCAGAGAAAATTACACATGGCAAGCCAGAGAAAATTACATATATGACAAAGAAAATTAAACATGGCAAGTCAGAAAAAATATGAATTTCATAATATGAAAATGCCAGAGAAATTTACAGAAAACCAGAGAAAAATAGGGAATAACCAGAAACAAATGGGGGAATAAACATGCCAGAGAAAATTCAAAGAAAACACATAGATCAAGTAAATACCAGAGAAATTCAAATGACAGAGAAATTACAGACAAAATCACACAAACATCTTCAAGAATAAGTTCGAAACTTAGAGAAATAACACTTTTCAAATTCATGTAGGTTTTTATTACGAAATTGAAATCCTAATTAATGGAAAGCTAGTCAACTATATTTCGGAGAAAAACTAGTTGGATTGGAGAAAACTTACCAGAGTGATGATGAAAACCCTAATTTCGAACTGAAATGGCCTGAGATGAAGATGCAATGAGATGAAGATGAACTGAGATGACGATGAACAATGAAAACAGGTCAGAGAAATTTGTGAGGAACGAATTGAAAAGAGTTTGGCAGAAGATAATGAACCGTAATGGCGACAGTGAAGATGATAGTGAAACCCTAATTCTCATGTTCTCTTGCTCATGAAAATGGTTGGATGTTTGGAATGAATTGAGTCGTCGGAATGCAATCGAGTTGAGCGTTCTATGTTGATCTGTGAAGGGTATTTTGGTCCCAAAAAAAATTAAAAACGCGCCTGTCGTTAGTGAGGGACCTGAGGCATCATTCCTATTTTGGGTGTCCTTTATGCTGCAAATTACTCTTATTAGGGACCTGAAAAAAAATTGCCCTAAAATATATATATATATATATAATAAAAATAAAGATATAACCGTAAATATAATTTTTAAATAATATATTAAATTTACCTTTCCAAAATTAATAGGACTAATTGGTCTAGAAGAAAACTTTTGGAACTAATCGGATTACCATTCCTCAAAATGAAATTTATAGGTAAATTTTCCTTTTAACAAACCTAAAACAATTATGTGGTCTTTTGGCAACAGCCAAAAAAGCTGCGTTTTGCAGCCAAAAACGCACCCAGATAAGCTACAAAAAAAAGCTAGAACACATTTGGGAAGTTTGCAAAGTGTGAAGTGTGAATTTACATAATTACCCTTCCTATTCCAACAAGTAGATAAATGAGTCACATGGATCAAAAAGTAATTCCCTAAGTTGGGTGGGGTATTTTGGTCATTTTAAAGTGATTTGACACTTTAAAAAAATGTTAAACCAAAAAGCAAAAAGTCAACTTTTTACTAACTTCCCAAATCACCTTCCAAAAATGCTAAAAAACTTGAAAAAAAGTCAAAAATCAACTTTTTACCAACTTTACAAAACATTCTTATATGATTAAACGTTAGTGTACTTCTAAAAATAGGTAAAATTAATAAATTTTAAAAGTTGCAAGCCCGCTTGGTACTTTTTGGGATTCTTTTACTAGTAATTTATTAGATAAATTACAAATATATTCTTTAAAATTTATTTAAAATATGATTTACTCCTTATAATTTTAAAAATTAATTTTTTTATTTTCATAACAAATAACTCGATTGATAATTTAATTAATTTTATCATTATATAAGAGAGTAATTATAAAATATATTAAATAAAAATTTCTAACAAGAATATATTTATCATTTTTAAAAATAATTCATATTTTAAGTATATTTATATTTTACTTTAATTTTTTTTTTTTTTGGTTGGATTGTATTGTACTTTTCGTCGCTTTCTTGACGACAACGGCTTCTATTCCCTAGGGCCCCGTTTGTTTTCAGAGGTAGAATGGAGAGAATTCATAGTGAGGAGATTAATAGTAAGGGGATTGATAATGAGGGGATTAAGTAAAATTGTATTTGTTTTGATGATAGTTGTTAGTATAGGAATTGTTAAATTATTTTTATATAAAATAATAAAACAAATAAAAAAATATAAAAAATTAAACATTAATATTTAAAAAAAAATTCCCAATATATAAAAAATATAAAAAATAAAGAAATTTCTAATCCCCTCACAATTTTTCTAATATCATCTCCACCTTCTCCTTCCCAATCCCCCTTCCAATGTCTTTACTAATACCAAGGGATTATGAGTATCCTCCCATCCATTGCTGGAAATGAGGGTTTTAGCGGCGTTTAAAAAACGCCACTATAGGTCCTAAGAACGCCGTTAAATCTTTTTGTGACGTTTGATACCAAATGCCGAAGATGCGGCCGTTGCTATAACTTTATAACGCTTTAGAAACGTCGCTATATGACTATAGGCGGTGTTTTCTAAAAACGCCGCTAAAAGTTCTACTAACGGTAATATGACGTCACCATGCTATTTAGCGACGTTTTTAACGCCGCCGTATCTCTATTTTCAAAAAAAATCCAACCATTGATGTAATATTTAGCGACAGTTTTAGAAACGCCGTGATAGTCTTTTTTTTTTTTTTTAATTGTGCTAATTTTATATGATTGAACTAAAAAATACCTGTAATTAAACTAAAAATAGCACTAATATGAAATAATAACTCTCATTCAAAATGCAACATTAATTCGTTTTCCCATTCAATTTAATATCCAATCACCATTAATAACAAAATAACATATCCAAAAGTGAATTGTAACCAACAAGAAGGTTGACTGAATTGTAACCTAAGCAAGTGGCCAACAGCTTTTCAGGAAAATTGTTTAAATCTTCCAATGAACTAGAGAGAGAACCAAGGAATGCAAGGAAAACAAAAGTGAGGTTAATCTACCCCATAAAGGAGGAGGTACTGAGCTCAGGACAAGGAATGCAAGCACAAAAAACGGGAGTTAGATTAATCTGATGACTTCACATTCATGCTGATCTTGAGCTGGCCAAGTCCTCCAGATCTTGGTGACAGGCCTTCATATAATATTTGTTTGCAATAATTTATATATGCTTCTGCTGAATTATACCAAAACTTGTCCTTAATTCATCACGAAGATATGCTTTTTCAATGCTCCTTTTCTTCAATTTTGGCCCAAATCCAGCAGATAAAGCAAATTGTCGCAATATCTCAGGCCAGGTCAATGGATTTAAGTGGCGCTGCCAGCTGCGTATATCAAAGCCCCAAGCATACGCCTGAAAGTAAAACAAAGGAATAAAAAGTATTTCAGAATGAATAAACACAAAATCAAGCCACAATTGACAACAAGATAGAAGCCATGTCAGCAAAATTTATTAAAAATCTCCAGACCTAAAAATCAATTCACAGGTAATAACATTAGAATGATCACAATACCTCCATAAGCATCACCATTAGATCTAGTCCATATGTTGCTTGAAAAATTGTAATTCAATCAACATTTAGTCAGTCTTAATTTTTTGTCTTCCTTACATTTTCAACTAAATGATGCAGCTCAAGTCTGTTCTTGCCACCCCAAAGCTGACTGTGTGAAGTCTAAATCTAAACCAACAGGGCCCAAGAAACATAATCAATAGGATCAAAGGAACAGTATGACAAATTTTTAGAATTCAAGGTTTCCTCTAATCTTATCATCTCAAAAACTAACCTACCCTGGAAACTACAGACTGATTTGTTACTATTAGCTAAATATGATGCGACTCAAAGGGTAAATCCTCCGCTGTATCAGGTCTTATTACAGGGTTCCTCTGTTAGTTTCTGTTTATGGCCTTGGTCCTCCATGTAACAAAATAACTTACAAAAAAAATTAATAATAAAAAGAAAAGATAATGGAATACCTTGTATAAGTAATGCCGATGTATTGAGACTTGGACAAGTTTCTTATAGACTTCCATTCTGATGATTGCTAAGATATGCTTCTACCTGCCCTGTTGCTGCCAATATAAGTCCTACAATGCAAAATCACAACTGTTAAGATAGAAGATAGATAGATCATTAGGAAAAAGCTTATACTGGAATAAAAATACAGTTAATCAACTTTTCTTTATGGAATTGTATACAAGGCATCAAATTAAAGCAATCTGCTGGCTTTTACATTTGGCAATTCGTCGATTGGTTAGCAAATAGCACAACATGAATCTACAAGCAAGTGCTTTAGAAAAATGTACTAGAAATTTCAGTTGGTCATCATTGTTGATTTTTGTACAGAAAATGGTAGTTTTCCGGTCATCGCCTGACCTTTATTTATTTATCGAGGATCAAGAAGTGTGAATGCAAATCCCATACACAAAAATGAACTGTTCAATTCTCGGAGGACGTAAAACTCCCCTTTTCCCACGTTGAAAGGAGGAGCATTAGAAGTTTTTTTTCTATCTTCTCTCAGATCAGAAGCGCAAGTCATTACTACTGCCTCATGTGAACAAAAATGCCTTCATGTCCACGAGCTCTAAAGAGCACAAAATGCTCATTCTGTTAAATAATATACACATAATGTCTTCCCAACCCAGAGAGAACCCCTTTGCATACTCTCTCACTATTAGTAATTATAATTCCCCAAGAAAAATAAGAATAAAGAAAGAAAGTAAATTGGGAATCAGGATAATTTTGTTGAGTCCCTTAAATACTTAAAAATCATGAACAAAAAACACTAAATCCAACAAACTATTCTTAACTGGCACATCTAAGGGAACACAGTATTTTCTGTGAGGGAACAAGCCCTGCAACACTCATCATTGGCCAACTTACCTTTTTCATCTTCCCAATGCTAAAATGTGTTTAACTAAATTAGAAGCATGCCAGATTCAAAAGTGACCCATTTATTTGAATCAATTTCCCAAATTGACTACAATATCAAAACTAATTTCTTAAACAATAATAAAAAAATAAAGTAGAATGACAAGAAAACTCTAGAAAGTAGTCATGCCAACATAACCTTAATTGGTTATGAGTCTTAACTTTCTCATTATTTCATGACAATAGAAAACAGTATAGAACAAAAAATATATATTATTTCCAAACCAGAAACACACAAACTGGCAACAGGATGAATGAAAGTATATATGGTTTAGCGTTGTGCAATAAGGGCCAATGAATTCACTAGTATGGAGTGATTTAGTTCAAACATATTACTGTAAAATGGCCTGCAACAACCATGCTACTCGCACTGCCATCAGGTAAGATTATACTATTTATGGGCATAAGCAAAAAGTTTATTAACAGGAATTAGGACAAGAAAGTAAAACATAATTATTTTAATTCTTAGAAAGCACTGAACTTGAACCATACACAAACCCGTACCTGTACCATTTCACTGATGAAGTTCAACCCTCCTGGACCAATAAGTGAACCCGCAAAAAGATAGCCAACAATCACCGAGCATAGGTACATAAATAAATAGTAAGTTCTATAATTTGCACGTGCATAGTTCAATTTATGTGGCTGAATGCAAAAATAATAATATTATTAATATTATTATTATTATTATTATCAGAACCAAAAATGCAGAAACAATGTAGCCACTATCTACAGATACAAACCGGTTGTCCCAGACAAGAAAAGATAATTCCAGCAATGGCAGCGGACACTATAACAACCACCAAGTCTGAAATTAGCCTACAGAAATGCAACATGATGAAACAGAGCATCTGTCAACAACAATAGATATTATAAAAAAATTAACAAATTCAGCAATATATTTGAAGAGCTGCATGACCGATTTCACAACAACGATTCCCTGGAGACTAAAATATTTCAAGTGTAACAGTTGCAACAAAAAATAGAAAGTTAACCTTAAATCTACTTGAAGAATTGGATATTTGGATTTTTTGTTTGACATCACAAACACATTATCCTGTCATTAGTAAGCAAGTGGGGTCAGTTTGCACCATAAGTAAACACTAAACAGTTATTTTCAAGCACCTGCACCAACAGTTCCATTTTGAAAACTATTACTAAGCAAACCTTTTTGTCTATCAAGGTTGTATCATCAGAACCTTCATTTTCTAGGGAAAATACATCTTGAAACTGGAATGATCTTGTACCACTGCGAAAAACAAATAAACAAAAACATAAATAAAGTCAATCCTATTGGGGCAGAAAGCATTAGTTCTGTAACAGGGAGGGGAAAAAAAAAAGAAAAAGAAAAAGATCCCTGCTGATTCTGATGTAAATTAAATGTATTGCTACTGTGGAATAATTTTTGTATTCCAACTTAAATTGTACGCACTCCTTACTTTGCCTCTTGAGTTTCATTCTTTTTACCCTTCTCATGGGTAACTTTAGCTACAGTCTCCAATACAGCCTGTGAAATATGATCCAAGGAACTCATCTTTAGCCCCCCCAAAAAAAACAAGTAAAAAACTAAAGGAAAGATGGAAAAAAGGAAAATATTAACAATAATTCAAAATTCAACAATGATTGGAAGAAAAATATAACCCTAATATGAACTACCAATTGGACAGTTTTTTAGGATGAAATTGAAATTTTAACCAATTCAAGAAGAAAAAATGAAATTGAGATTTTAACCGATTCATTATTATCAGTTTGTCAAGCTCATCCAACCTTTAAAGTCTGATGAGCAATCTAACCTCCATTCGCTTTCCACTTTCATCCTTCCCCGCAAATTTTAAGCCAGCTTCTTCTAACATGTCAATCATATCTGGATTCACCTCTAACAATAATGCCATGGGCAAGTATATATCCAGTGATAAGTATTATGTCTATGAACACTTTTCTTCCACCAAATCAATCTTCATAACTAACCTCGTATCTATGCCGATGTCGTTCATCCACATACTCTGAATTATGGTACCTAGAAATAAACAGAGAATATAGTATTATGCATGCATGAAGGAAGATGAAAAAATCAAAGAAACTTGATTAGAAAATGTGGACAACAGGATTGGGTGTCTCGTTGTCAAATTCTGTACTGTTTGCCTTTTCCCAACCCAAAACCTACAACATGTGATGAAAATAAGGTTAGTACATGGTCTGTCATATGAAACATGTCAATCTATTGGAAGGAAAGTCACTCACAGATCTAGCATACTCAATAACAGAAATCTGCATGCTCAAGCAAATCCCAAGGTATGGAACTTTATTTTCTCTGGCATACTTTGCAGCTAGCATCATTCCTTTCACACCACGATCTCCAAATCCACCAGGAACTAAGACACATGCTGCATTCTGAAAATGTTTGGGTAACCAAATTTGTATGATTTGGTGAAAATGTTCTAATTAAAAAATTAATGACAGTCCTACTCAATACCAGCTTAAGAACAGTCAAGACGGTCATTGCTTAGGTTTGAACAAATAGTATGCTCAACACTCAACTATCAAAAAGATTAAAAATATAATAAAAATAAAAGGAAGTAAGAAAAACATGCATCTATGGATAACATGTATCCATGTAAAGGGAGGGAAGCCTGGTATAAAAAATAACATGGCGTGAATGGAAGAAACATGAAACAGTGATAAACAATCACAAACCTATTTATACCAAATTCCAAACAAATATTTAATCCAGCAGCAAATTGCTACTCCAAAACCCCAATAAATGGTAAACCATCTTAAGAATGTTTGTACAGCATTTCAGAACCATTCCCTTACAAGAACCATAAGACTGCTGGGAAAGAGGAAAATCATAAGATTTGGCCATAAAGCCAACAATGAATACAAAGAGGTTAGAAAATTCCCAATAATGTTCTTCTGTAATCATGAAAATAAATAATGTAAATAGAGACAAATTATGTGAGGTGTGTGTATATTCTTTGTTTCTTCTGAAAAGTACTCAACTCAACAAATCAATATCCCAATTACTTGGGGTCAATTATTTCCTCCAATTGATTCTATTTGAAGTTATATCCTCAATTAAATTTAAGTTAATCATGTTATTTCTTATCACCACATCTCAGGTTCTCCTCGGTTTTCCTCTATTTTTTTTTTAATCACCCTCCACATGGATCAAATTACTCCTCAATTCACATGTTCAACTTAATAGGAATCGTGCAATCACACAACCATCTTGATACTTTTTCACTTTTTTGTACAACTGGTCACCTCATCCACATAGAACTAGTTTCCTATTTCAAAATCCATTTCTCCTTAATCATTCTATTCTTAAGGAGAGCTAAAATTTCTTGTCTTTAAAAAAAATGTATTAGAAAAAAAAAAATCAAAGGAGATTCCACTCATGTAGAAAAAGAAGAAAAAACAAAACAAAACAAAACAAATCAGGAAAAGACACACACATGAAAAAATAAAGGCATATATATCACCTCTGATATCAAAAGACTCTACAAAATTCACGAATTGAGTAAGGCTCAACGCAACAATTCCCATGACCCAACTACATGAATGCCACCTGTATATCATGTGCATCTTGAACCATATATGCAACCAGAGTCAACACACAATCAGTCAACAAAAAATTCAACCAATGATCTGGTCTAGAAGGTCTTTAAAAACTTGGTTTTTCATGTTATGTAAACTATGTTTTAAATAATGTGATTCGCAAAACAAGAGAGTTCCCTTTCGAATACAAACAAATTATTGAAGATGTGTGACCTATTGAGAAGAAAAATATAAGAACAAAAAGAAGATGCCACACACCAAAAAACTAAGGCAAAAAAGAAGAAGAGAGAGATTCCATAAAACTTACCTTCAATGCCTCCCATGCAGTAGCATGATCTTCTGGTGCCTGCACAAGGAACAATGAAATAACACATTGTCCTCAAAAACATTTGATAGAATATCCAACATACAACTAGCAAAGGCCCAATACCAATTTTGCAGTTTCATCTTCAAGGTCTGAAGCTGCAATCCAGTCAACTGATGGCTTCAATGAACACGCAATACAAGCATGCAGATAGAGAAAAACGTGGGGTGCCATTAAAATAATTCATAGCCACATCACTACTTGAAAGGGAAAAATCGTAGATATTTGGTATATTTACATAGCAGATAGCTTTGAAAAGAAAGAGCATTCATGGTAAAAACAAACACTCATCATCCTATTGTCCTAACAGTTGATGAAACAGAGCTTCTTATTCCTAGAGAACAAGTTTATCAGAAATTTCTTGACACAAGCCTAAGATCATACAATCAATTTTAACAGCTTTTTCCTTGGGCTATATTTCGATCATTGACTTGTGGTGGGAAAAGTCAAGAACAAAATGAAGTGAAATAAGACTTTTTTTTTTTTTTTTTTTTTTACTTTCCACTTGATAAATTCATGATCTGAACATAACACTAATTTGTGTTGGTGTGATCGTACAGGTTTGTCACTTCTGAAATCCCAACCAGAGAATAACAGCCATACTGAACAAGCATAAAGGATATCAAAACCATTCAAAAGCAGCATAAAATGAAATATTTTCAGAAACAAAATATGAACCAACAAACAATCAGCACGTTCAGTGAGAAGAAACAACAAGACATCAACATTCAAATATCAAAACCATTCATAGAATTTCACAAGATTGATTTCAATAACCAAATCGACATTGCACCATCAGTTCAGCTTGAGAGAGAGAGAGGGAGAGAGAGAGACAGAGACAGTGGAGCTCACCGATCTAAATCGCTGAGATGAACTTCGATTTCGATTTCGATTTCGAGAGAGAACTTTGAAATGGCTCTTATGAATCACCAATCTGTTTCGCTGAGACCAAGCTGAATCTCTGAATCACCGAGCTGAATCCCTGAGATAATTAGGGTTTAGACAACAGTAAAGCTCACCGATCTGAATCGATTCACCGATCTGAATCTCTGAGATCATTAGGGTTTAGACAGCAGTAGAACTCACCGATCTAAATCGATTTTGAGAGAGAACTTCGAAATGGCTCTAATGAATCATCGATGTGAGATCTTCGAAATGGCTCTGACTTCGATTTTGAAAGATCTTAGACAGCGCAAAGAGAGAGAGCTCGAGATTTTCATTTTCGCTTATCAGATTCAAAATAGCTTATCAGATTCAAAATAAAGGTGAAAAAGAGGGAGACAAAGAGCGCGTGGGACAACACCATTTGAAGGCATTCAGAAGCGTCTTCTATTCATGAAACGGCGCCGTTTTGATTAAACGAAAAGGTGACGTTTACAAAACGTCGTTAAATATTTGAAACAATGACGTTTTCAAAAACGCCATTAAAAAAACGCCTCCAAAACAGATATTTCTTGTAGTGCATCTCTCAAAACAAACACCCCATATAGTAGTCGTACCTCACTATCAAACTCAATCCCCTCCTTATAACCCCAAACAAATGGGGCCTAGTAAAAAGGTCTAGAGCTATAGCTCAAAAGAATTAACGTGTTTGCTTACGATTTTTTCAAATCATTTTTTTAGAAAAATTTTCAATTTGGTTAAGTCAAAAATAATAAAAAAAAGTTTTCAAAATCTCAATTTTCTGGATCAAAAATGATTTAGATCTCTAAAAATAGACCTCTAATAGAGTACTAATTTGTTTTTTTTTTCTCCATTTTTTGTCTTTTACTTCACTATTTTTTTTTTTTTAATAGGTGGACAATTCATTAGAGCTGCAGTAAGGTGACGTTTACAAAACGTCGTTAAATATTTGAAACAATGACGTTTTCAAAAACGCCATTAAAAAAACGCCTCCAAAACAGATATTTTTTGTAGTGCATCTCTCAAAACAAACACCCCATATAGTAGTCGTACCTCACTATCAAACTCAATCCCCTCCTTATAACCCCAAACAAATGGGGCCTAGTAAAAAGGTCTAGAGCTATAGCTCAAAAGAATTAACGTGTTTGCTTACGATTTTTTCAAATCATTTTTTTAGAAAAATTTTCAATTTGGTTAAGTCAAAAATAATAAAAAAAAGTTTTCAAAATCTCAATTTTCTGGATCAAAAATGATTTAGATCTCTAAAAATAGACCTCTAATAGAGTACTAATTTGTTTTTTTCTTCTCCATTTTTTGTCTTTTACTTCACTATTTTTTTTTTTTAATAGGTGAACAATTCATTAGAACTACAGTATAACAGCTCTAATTAGAGCTCTACAGCATGACTGTTTTCTGGATACACACTTGACTATTCTCTTTTCATTTGTACTTTTCTGTCTGTCAGTTCATTTGAGAGCGGGATCCACACGAAATCACAATTTGACGCCTGCTTGTCCTCTTTATTTATTTATTTTTGATGTGATTTGTTATTTTTTTTATTTTTTAATTGTTGAATGATTGGTTGTTGTACGTTGGACTATCTCCGATATAGGCGTGTTTTGGGTAAATAATAAAAAGTTAATTTTTTTTCGCTTTTTAAATTTTTTAGTTAAAAGATCGTAAAAAAATTAAAAAATCATAAAAAAAAAAAACTAAAAAATCAACATTTTACTAACTTTTCAAGACACTATTATATTTATCATCAAATTTGAATTTGATGGAAAATGATTCATTTTTGAACTCTAACGATTTTATCAAATTCAGAATTTCACTTTTCTTTCATCAAAACTGAGGACCAATGTATCTTTCATCAAATCACTATTCATAGCCGTTTGATTTTCACTATTGGATGTCCGTCTGGATGACTACCTCAAGAAAAAAATTTGTGAAAAAATTTCACTGACCAGTCGACCCTTCAGTCGACTCCCAAATGATCACCTCAAAGCAAAAAAGGGTAAAAAATTTATGCTGGCCGGTCGATCAGTCGGACATTCGCCCAATCGTCCAGCGTTCTAATGAAGCCTCAAAAATCTCCATTGGAGTACTTAAGATCAAATAAAATTTTTACTCAAATTTAATGAAAAATTTAATGCACCGTTGGTGATAGATACTCTTAGACCCAAAATCCTAGCATCCCACCAAGCCACTGTCTTTTGGAGGGAATTTTAGCATCCCACTGAGTCGGTGTATTTTGGAGAGAATTTTGAATTGTTGCTCCAAAATTCAAAAAATTGAAACAATCAAATAATGATTCATTTTTCAAAAATACCTTTCAAAACAAAATTCGAAAAATTAATTCAAAAAAAGTGGAATCAAACAAGGTGAATTATTGCCTTTTTGGGGTTTGATTTTTTAAATGACATTGAAATTGGTTTAAAATAAAAATTAATGTGTTTGGTTTTAATTTTCAATTTTTTGGAAATTAAATTTTTTATTTTTCATGTTTTTTTGTTTTTAGTTAATATTTTTAAAATTTTAAGCAAATTTTTTTTTGTACTTTCTTAGATACACCTTATTTAGATGTACCTAAAAAGTAAAATATTTGTAAAAAAATATTTTAAAAAATCAATAAATGCAAAAAATGTACTGAATTCTTTTATTTTTTTATATTTTTGGTATTTAATGAATTTTTTAAAGTTTTTTTCACAAATATTATATTTTTTAAGTGTATTTATGTTAGGTGTATCTAAAAATTTAAAAATAATTGCTTAGAATATTTAAAAAATTCAGTAAAAATAAATAAAAAACGGAAAATAAAAAATTTCAATTTTCTAAAATGTGAATCCTAAAAATCCAAACCAAACAAACTTTCTCTCTTATTTTAGAAATTATAAATACTTTTATGTTAGAATTTATTATTTAATAGAGATAACAGAAAAAATAAAATTTCTAATTATCCTCCTACATACCTGTTTGGTAACTTGGTTATTTAGCTTGTTGGCTATTTGACTATTTTAGTCTGACTAAAAAGTTACATTTGGAATTGTAGTCGATTTTTTTTTGTAGTTGAGAGGAAAAATAAAAATGTGATATTTTATCTTATTGACTATTTTAATTTATTTTGTCTTTATAGGCTATATTTTTAGTCAAAAAAAAAAAAAAACCAAAAAAGTCATATCCTAAATGAGGCCAATAAAATTATTAGAAATGTTAATTAAAATATATTTATGATATCATTAAAAATTATTAATTGATTTAATGATTGATTAATGGACGGGGATCATTTGTTATGCAATTAAAATTTTGAAGGGCAGGATTAAATTTTCAAAACTACATGGAACAATTCGCTATGTTTGGTTTCAGTTTTCTGAATTCAATATTCAAGAAATTGAGTTTTTTGTTTTTCATTATTTTTTTTTAGTGAATATTTTTAAAATTTTGAGCAAATTTTTTACTTTTTAGATGTATCTAAAAAGTAAAATATTTATAAAAAAATATTTTAAAAAATAATAAATACACAAGAATATGAAAAATGTACTAAATTCTCTTTTTTTTCTTTTTTCTTTTTATATTTAGGGAATTTTTTAAAGATTTTTTTCACAAATGTTATACTTTTTAGGGGTATTTATATTAGGTGTATATAAAAATTTTTAAAAAAAAATTTGCTTAGAATATTATTAAAAATCAGTGAAAACAAAAAAAAATAAAAAAATTTAATTTTCTAAAAAGTGAATCTTGAAAAACCAAGCCAAACAATCTGATTAGTATTTCAAGTCAGGGGGTGCATTTGTAATTTATCCCTGACCTTTTTACTTTTTGAGTAAAATAAAAAAATAAAAATAAATAAAAAATAAAAAGTTAATATGTTTGAGAATAATTTTTTTAATTGTATGAAAAAGTATGTATGACTAATATGTATAATTTGATTTTTTTAAATTTTTTTTATATGACTATTTTAACTATAATAATAAAAATAAGAAAAAAATAAGAAAAACCAAATTCCCTAACAAAGCCTGAATTTGAGTTGGACACTCGGTTCATAAATTCAATTTTAGATTTTCTTTGTCTAAAAGTCCAGGCGCTCAAATACTTTATCTATAAAGATATGATGATACAAAATGTCCAAACTACCCTCTAAAACTGTATCTCTCTCTCTCTCTCTCTCTCTCTCTCTCTAAACTGCCTACTTATCTCCTCTCTCTCCTCAACTAGGATTGCAAACGAGCTGAGCCCAGCCGAGCTTTTGAATGTTCAAGCTCATTAATTAAGAATTAGTCGAGTTCGAGCTCGAGCCGAGCTTCAAAAATCAAGCTCGAGCTCGGCTCGTCAAATATTTGTTGAACTCGAGCTCGCTCGATTACATAAACGACCCGAGTTCGAGCTCGAGCTTAAAAAAATTAAATTTAAATTAATTTACTTATTAAGATTTAAAAAATACAAAATTATGAGTAAAATATATAATAATACTTATATTAATAATAAATTTCATCAATCAAATATGTAAATTTACACAAACACCAAACATAAATAAAAAATAAAATAGATTATTGAAAATTTATTTAATATATTATTAAAAATAAATATTTATTTATTTATTTTTATGTTCACGAGCCTTATCGAGCTGAGCTTAGGGCTACTCGAGCTCGGCCCGATTAATAAACGAGCCTAAAAATCGAGCTGGAGTTCAAACAAGCTTTAAACAAGCTGAGCTCGCACTGTTCATGAACAGCTCAGTTCATTTGCAGCTCTATCCTCAACCCACCCATCTCTCTCTCTCTCTCTTCTTCATTACTATCCTTACCCATTCTTCATCATCATCGCATCCATCTTCGCTAGTGCCATTGCCACTACCTCTACTTCTTCCTTCAGCTCTATTGTCGCTGGAGAAGTCCATCTACAAAGTAGATATACCCTCCCAAATCAACTACCCTTTCAAATCAACAGATTTACTGCCATCATCACCAGATCAGACCTCCATGCACGGTTTCGCCGACAATTCAATCACGCCCAGGTTCGCCTCTACTGCCTTACATCGTTGCCATTCTTCGCCACTAGCACGTGCGTGTGTTATTAGATCTCATTTGGACTTCTTCGGATCAAAGTCGTCCAAATCGTAACGATCACCGATAGAGAGGATCAAATCCATCCAAATCATGATATATTCAAGGTAAAACCCTAGATCTAAGTTGATATAAGGTTTTGGTGATAATATCCTCAAACAAGTATGCAATCAGGTATGTATATATGTATGTATGCATGCATGTGTGTGTGGTGAAATCAACAGAACTTGTTAGACATACATATATATATATATATGTATGTATCCATGTATATATATTTAGATTTTTTTAAAATAAAAAAACACATATAGCATTTTCATTCTCTCTTTCTCTCTATTATTATTATTATTTTGTAGTTGTTGGTTGTTGATGGTTGATTATCATTGTTGATGAATAAACAGATCTATAATGGATAAGAATTCCTAATAGATTTGTTTAAGAGTACAATTGTTTCAAATCTTTAAACCTATATGTTGAAAAATTATTCAAGAGTGGACTTGTTTAACAGATTATAAAAATGAATTCTAATTTTAACAAATAGGTTAACCTATTTGTTTAAACCTATTTGTTAACGGATTTGTTTAAACCTATTTGTTAAAAATTGTAACGGATTTGTTTATGTATTATTTTTAGAGTTAGATTTAAAAACCAAAAAATATAGATAAATAATACATTCATTTTTTTCAATTCAAAAAATATATTCAAGTTGAAAACTCTTTTTCAACAGAATATATTCAACAGAATATTTAAACTCTTTTTCAATTAAAAATACAAACAGAATATCTAAACAAATTGAAAATATAAAATCTTACAAATTATTAGGGGTGCTCGTGGTTTAGCGGTTCGGTTGCGGCCAAAGGAACCTCAAATCCGCCATCCGTCCAAAACTAAGCGGATTGAAAAAAATCTATCCACACTCGTCATCACGCATCCTTCCAAAATGCGGTGGATCGATTCGGTTCTGCCGATTTGGACGGATCAGTATATCCGCTGCTCGCCCCTAATACTTGATCACATTAATGAAAAAAGTTATGACAAGTATAATTTTAAAATATATTTTTTATATTTTTTAAAATAATTATGATGAAATTATGTATCTATACTAGTGGATCATTTTTTTTTTTTTTTTTTTTGGTTTTGACACAGAGTCATTAAAATAGGATCTGTGAACCCAATTTACACTCCTCAAATCAAGTGAACTGAAAAGAAATCATCAATCTCAATCTTCATTACTTCAAATTGTGTTTAGTTGAAGGATTTAATCAAAAAAATAAAAAGGGAAAACGAAATATAATCTTACTTTTTCTTTGATTATAATAAAAAATACAGAGAAAAAGAAAGTGAGGTAGAAATGTAATCCCACTTTTTATATTTTGGGTTCACTTATGCTGTGTTTGGTTGAGGGATTTAGGAAGAGATTTGGAAAAAAAAAGGAAAAAGGTGTATGAAACTGTGTACTCGCCTTTTTCCGCGCCCCGCCTTTCAGAAATGGTTAAAAAGAAGGCCTCACAGTTGGGACTCCCGCTGTTCTAAATCTAGTCTCACAAGTGCAATGTGAAACTGATAAATACCAAAAAGTCCAAATCCTACAAATCTTTTTGGAAAATCGATTTAAAATCAAATAATGCCAAAATTGGACTGCTTTGCCAGATACAAAGTCACCACCTAAATATTTTGTTTTTGGGGAAATTTAGGAAACCCTGACTTGTGCCAAAGGCCACCCGTCCGTCATCACCAAAGTTGCTTCGGCTCGGGAACATAGGTACGAGAGGAGAAGGTCATGAATTGAGCATCCCTGCTCGCCCGATCAAAGATCGGCCTTTACTAACCATGATATGAAATTTTATAAACATTATGTGTTCTTGTTCCGTTTATTAGACTAACATTACTATGTGACGCACACAAAGCAAGTATAGACTAATCGCAAGACTTGGAGCAATTCAACTCATGTTTTGTTTTCGAAAATGGTTTAAATTTGTCACCCTCAAGTGGGCTTAAAAGATGCGGATTTGCCACCTCAAGTGGACTTAAAACATGATTTTCCATAACAAAGTGGGCTTAAAACATACATTTATTGAATCGTTCCAATTCAAACAACAAGCCTTCATCTACAGGCATTCATGCAGTTTAGCATTTAAGCACATAGCCACGTGGCAAGCATGCAAATCATGGCAATATGGCAATCACACTCATGCAAGTATGCTAAAGCGTAAAAGCTTACCGAGTACTCCAAGCCAAGAAAAAATGTAAGTTAGAAAACAATGCATGATCCTAACTATGTTAAGTATCTAATACAACACATGCAATAATGCGACTAAATAGACTCGGCTACCTAATCATGGTATTTGCAACACTTTGATAGCATATTTTGAAACACATATTCAAAGAAGTATTGAAATGACGATGCAGTTTGAATGATACGCCGAGCCTCGTTGCATGCAAGACAAATGAATGGATGCAAACATGCGAGCATAAGGTATGCTAATTGAAAATGTCCCTAATCTAACCATCAAAAACGATTACATAAAAGGGAGAAAGACGTACGGTTGGAAAATATATACACATGCACGCACACTTATTACAACATTACGCCCTCGCGAAGAAGGGTCCGAATGAATAAGCTAACTATTACAAAACTCGAAACTAATTAACTATTCTAGTAAACTAATTATTACAAACCAAATTAAGCTAATTAATTACAGAATGAAATAATTAACTAAATAATTACAACACTTGTATGAATGAATTAGCTACAACTAACTAATTAAGCAAAGCAAGTAAATGGCTTCGAGGGGCAAGGGATGCATGCATACTCGGCTTCTCCACCCGAAAATGCCACCACCTTGCCATTGCAGCCTCTGTTTGCACATTTAGATACTGAAAATTGTGCCAACTTACTTCTAGAACACCTCTGCTCCACCTCAGGAACACACTGAACAACTTTCTTCATTGATGGCCGGTTGGCTACCAATGGTGGCCGTTGGCCACCATTGGTTGCCAATTGGCCACTGCTGGTGGCCGGTCAGCCACCCCTGTCCAGAACTTCCCTTTTGCTGCAACAGAGAGCAAACAGAGACAAAACAGTGTATTCTCAAGGAGTGTTTGTACTGTTACACTCATTATCATCACACAAGCTCAAAGGAGTGTAACCCTTGGCCCATATCCGTGACCTTTTTACTTTTTGAGTAAAATAAAAAAATAAAAAAAAAGTTAATATGTTTGAGAATAATTTTTTTAATTGTATGAAAAAGTAAGTATGACTGATATATATAATTTGATTTTTTTAATTTTTTTTTATATATGACTATTTTAATTATAATAATAAAAATAATAAAAAAATAAGAAAAACCAAATTCCCTAACAAAGCTTGAATTTGAGTTGGGCACTCGGTTCATAAATTCAATTTTAGATTTTCTTTGCTTAAAAGTCCAGGCACTCAAATACTTTATCCATAAGGATATGATGATACAAAATGTCCAAACTACCCTCCAAAACTGTCTTGTTTGGTTTGTTTTTGGGAGAGTTGTTTTTGAAAATTTTTTGGGAGAGTTATTTTAAAAAAAATTTTGGTTTGTTTGGTTGAATATTTTGAGAGAAAAATTTTTTTTGGGAGTTTGGGATGATTTGATATTTTGTTGTAATTGAGTAGATGTATGTGAGAGAAAAAGTGATTGAGAAGGAGAGAGGAGAGAGAAAAAGTGATTGATTGATGTGCAAAAGAGAGAAAGTGATTTTGGAAATTTTTTGAGAAAAATCTCAAACCAAACAATTTTTTAGAAATTTTTTTCTAAAACTCATCTCTCAGACTCAAACCAAACATACCTAGTATCTCTTCAAAATCTCTCTCTCTCTCTCTCTCTCTCTCTCTCTAAACTACCTACTTATCTCCTCTCTCTCCTCAACTAGGATTGCAAACGAGCTGAGCCAAGCCGAGCTTTTGAATGTTCAACCTCACTTATTAAGAATTAGTCGAGTTCGAGCTCGAGCCGAGCTCTAGTCAAGCTTCAAAAATCAAGCTCAAGCTCAGCTCGTCAAATATTTGTTGAACTCGAGCTCGAGCTTAAAAAAATTAAATTTAAATTAATTTACTTATTAAGATTTAAAAAATACAAAATTATGAGTAAAATATATAATAATACTTCTATTAATAATAAATTTCATCAATCAAATATGTAAATTTACACAAACACCAAACATAAATAAAAAATAAAATAGATTATTGAAAATTTATTTAATATATTATTAAAAATAAATATTTATTTATTTATTTTTATGTTCACGAGCCTTATCAAGCTGAGCTTAGGGCTACTCGAGCTCGGCCTGATTAATAAACGAGCCTAAAAATCGAGCTAGAGTTCAAACGAGCTTTAAACAAGTTGAGCTCGCGCTGTTCATGAATAGCTCAGTTCATTTGCAGCTCTATCCTCAACCCACCCATCTCTCTCTCTCTTCTCCATTACTATCCTCACCCCTTCTTCATCATCGTCACATCTATCTTTGCTAGCGCCATTGCCACCGCCTCTACTTATTCTTTCAACTCTGTTGTCACTGGAGAAGTCCATCTACGAAGTTGATATACCTTCCCAAATCGACTACCCTCTCAAATCAACAGATTTACTGCCATCATCACTAGATCAGACCTCCATGCACGGTTTTGCCAACAATTCAATCACGCCCAGGTTCGCCTCTACTGCCTTGCATCACTGCTATTCATCGCCGTTAGCGCGTGCGTGTGTTATTAGATCTCATTTGGACTTCTTCAGATCAAAGTTGTCCAAATCGTAACGATCACCGATAGAGAGGATCAAATCCATCCAGATCATGATATATTCAAGGTAAAACCCTAGATCTAAGTTGATATAAGGTTTTGGTGATAATATTCTCAAACAAGTATGTAATTAGGTATTTATATATGTATGTATGTATTTATGTATGCATGTGTGTGTGGTGAAATAAACAGAATTTGTTCGACATACATATATCTATATATATGTATCCATGTATATATATTTAGGTTTTTTTTTTTTTAAAAAAAAAAAACATATAACTTTTTCGTTCTCTCTTTCTCTCTCTTATTATTATTATTATTTTGTAGTTGTTGATGGTTGATTATTGTTGTTGATGAAGAAACAGATCTATAATGGATAAGAATTCCTAACAGATTTGTTTAAGAGTAGAATTGTTTCAAATCTTTAAACCTATATATTGAAAAATTATTTAAGAGTGGACTTGTTTAACAGATAAGAAAAATGAATTCTAATTTTAACAAATAGGTTAACGGATTTGTTTAAACCTATTTGTTAAAAATTGTAATGGATAAGAATAGATTCTTAGGTAGGAAAAATGAATTTTTATTTTAACAGATCTGTTCAACAGATAGGGAAAATATATTATTGTTTTAACAGATAAGAAAATTTGAACAAATAGTAGAAAAAAATAAAAATTTGAACCCCCCCAAAAAAAATGAACATATTGGAAAATATTTGAACAAATAGTTAAAGGAAAATTAAATAGATACTTAAAAATTGAACAAATAATAAAATTTGGACAGATATTTGAATAGATAAGGGAAAAAATTATACAAATAGATATAAATTTGAACAGATAATCAAAATAATTTGAACAGATAAAAAATA
>CM069913.1:27168785-27222173 GCA_036172215.1 Camellia granthamiana | reverse complement strand
CAAGTATGTGACAAAATGCAAGCTAACAAGCATCAAAATGCGACTTAAGCATGCGAATATGCAAGGCATGTGACAACATTCAAGCATGCAACAACATGTGAGGCGAACATGTGACAACATGTTAAGCAACTTTAAAAAAAGAGAATGCATGCCAAATGCATTACAACTTAAGCATGCAACAACATGTCATGGACTAAGTATGCAACAAGGCACAATTGAACTAGCATGTTACAACATGCAATTTATCGAATATGCAACAAGTATGTGACAACATACAAGGCAAGCATGCAACAACATGCGGGGTTGGTCTTAAGCCAATATGGACAGCTCTCAAATAGGTCCAAATCAGCGGCCAAGATGCTTTGGAAACGAGGACAAAAGTACATACAAACATGCATGCCAATTGGCCTAATACTTAAGCATAAAAGGGCAACTTTTAAGAACACTTAAAAGAAGACAAACATGGACATTAGATCAACATGTTGAGCTCTGAAAACATGTTAAGAGTGATGCCAAATCAAACACACAACACAAGCAAGGCATGCTAGTGGGCTTAAAGCTCGAAGCTAGTCAAGGGACTTGAACCATGGCCATATCAACCAAGCCCCAAAGGGCCAAGGTGACTGAAAACAGTCCCAAGGCAGACCAAAACAAGGCTAGAACATGCATGGGACGTGGCCAAAACATGCTAGAAAGGTGAGCGCAAAACAAGACGCATACAAGGCCAAAAGGGGCAATTGCACTACACCTATTACAACCAAACATGGCAAGGCTTAAGCAACCAAATTCAGAGTCATGGCATGTTAGAACAAGACCAAAAACACATTGACATGGCAATCTAGAAGCCTAAACATGGAGGCATACACAATGGTACATTCATGAGGCATAAAACAACAAATCTTTAAAACATTAAAGAAGTGACAAATACAAGTATATGAGCACATTACATGGACTGAAATAACATTACAAGTGATGTCAAACCACTGAAATAGCCCAAGTAAAGCATGTCAAAGGATCCAATACCCAAAGCCTACAAGCTAGATTACATGGTGGCTATACAAAGCAAGTCATGGACGACCAAAACAACCAAAATCAGAGCTTTAGCATGTTAAAAAAAAGCTAGAAGCTTCATGAAGTTAAGCCAAAATCATGCTAAAAGGACATGTTACAACATGGTGCATGTTAAGGCAAATCATGGGATTACAAGACAAGTATACAAAGCATGCATGGTATGTCTAAACCAAGTCAAAACAGTGCTATTTAATGGCAAAACAAAGCCTAATATATACTGAAATGAAGCTAAAACAAGCTAGGCATGCAAGCCACCAACATAAGCCATTTATGTAAGCATTGAAAACAACAAGGAGAGGGGATGACCCTCTCCTATTTGGGACACCAAAACCACCTCTCCACCACTGAAAATCCTCTGGATTTCAGTGGTAGAGAGGTCATGCAAAGCTAAGAACAAGGGCCAAAATGGATGGCCTAAAACAAGGCCTAACAAGGCCTAAGAGGGGGGAAACAACCCCAAACCTCAAAGGGACCTTAAACAAAGATCAAAAGCATGCAAAATCAGAACTTTTATCAGTTATAAGTTAAGCTCAAAATAGCATGAAAGATAGGCTAAAAGCTTGTGCAAAAATGGGGAATAAAGAGGGTAGTTTCTCACCCGTGTAAAACCTCTTCAAGAACAAGGCTCCAGCAAGTTTTCTTAGTCCAAACCAACCCAAGAACACTGAAATCAACCTCCTAGCATCTTAGCAACCAATGATAGTGTTCTAGTGTGTGTTTGTGTACAATAGTAAGACAATACTACTATTTTGAGCACAAAACAAGACTAAACAAGGAAATATAGATACAATCCTATATCTATCCTCTCAAGAACAAATTTCTCTGAACCTTGAAGGAGAGAGGAGGGGCACCCTCTTTATACAGGCTCAAATCCTAAGGCTTCCAAGAGAAGCCAAGCAAACAACAAATCCCTCCATACACGGGGTTAATTGTGAATGCCAGCTGCACCAGCTGGCATAAAAATATCTGCATAAATCAGATGAATAGGGTTCGGCCACCAAAAATGGCCGATCAACCAACGTAAGTGCCGGTAGACCAAATATAGTGCCGATCGGCCAACACTGTTGGCCGATGGAAAGAAAAAGGGGCCGATGGCCTCATGCCATGGCCGGTGGGGTGTGGGGATGGCCAACAAGCCACCCTCTTCCCTTAGAAGCAAAAACACAAGTGTTTGGTCCACAACCAAGCCCAAAATAGATAAGTTGAGAGATCTTGAGGCAAGGCGCATAGCCGAAACCTCCGAGAACTCAAAACGAACATGAGCATGGATGATCATCGAGTGTTCAAACGATGACGTCCAAGTCTGGAGGACGGTCAAAAATGGGGTGTCTACAGTTGCCCCTCTTTGATAGAACTCGAAAGTCACAAAGTGACGGGAGTGAATGTCAAAGCCCAGAGACGACCCATTTTTGACAAAGCCGAAGACTTAGACAAGCATGCAAGATAGCAAGGTATGTGCCCGAAGGCAGGGGCAAGATGCAAGTGATATGCACGATGTCGAGCATAACTTATGATCACGCAAAGAAAGCTGTAACGAAGCATAACATGCAATAGTTTTAAGCAAGCCAAAAACCAAACTACATTACAATGCAGAAAGGATGTAAGAGAATTATGTAATTCTCGCTACGTTTGACGTGGAGAATACAATACCGTCCGGTACGTCTGGTCGCGCCAGCCTCAAATAAACCATACATACAATATCGTGCCTGAAAAAGAAAAAAAAAACTTAACAGGTACAACATTGTTAGAAACATGCATAGCAATGCAAGTGAAAAGTGCGTAACAACGCGAGTAAGGGGGTGCAAGACAATGCAACCTACGTGTGACGCATAACAATGCGATTTGAAACAAGCATAACAATGCAAGGAGGGCATGCGCGACAACGTAAGCCGAGTGGTGCATAACAATGCAAACCGAGTAATGAATAAACACATGTAAGTAAAGCATGCGCGACAACACATGCAATGTGTGTAACAAAGAGAGGCATAAATACATGTAAGTAAAGCATACGCGATAACGCATGCAATGTGTGTAACAATGCAAAAGGGTGCATAAACACATGTAAGTAAAGCATACGCGATAACGCATGCAATGTGTGTAACAATGCGGGAAGGGGAGAAAGATGCATAAACACATGTAAGTAAAGCATACGCGATAACGCATGCAATGTGTGTAACAATGCGAGGAGGGGAGAAAGGGGAGAAAGAGGAGAAAGGTGCATAAACACATATAAGTAAAGTATATGCGATAATGCATGCAATGTGTGTAACAATGTGAGAAGGAGAGAAAGGGTGCATAAACACATGTAAGTAAAGCATACACGATAACGCATGCAATGTGTGTAACAATGCGAGAAGGGAGGAAGGGGTTAGTTACGTCCACACGCAGCACGCGAGTGGAGAAAAGTTAGAGTTACGTCCACATGCGGCACGCGAGTGGAGAAAAGTTAGAGTTACGTCCACATACGGCACGCGAGTGGAGAAAAGTTATAGTTACGTCCACACGCGGCATGCGAGTGGAGAAAAGTGTTATAAGCATTGGAACATGTTTAGAATGCTCTTAATCAAAGAAAGGGAAACATAGGGACATATCCCGGTGTTTCGGAAAAAGGGAAGAAACAAAGGGACGTATCCCGGTGTTTCGAAAAAAGAGAAGAAACATAGGGACGTATCCCGGTGTTTCGGAGAAGAAATGTGCAAAACAATGCAAGTTAGAGGGGCGCAAGACAATGCGAATGAAATATGCAACGATGCGAGAGATTGACATCCATGATAATGCAAATGGAAGATGCATGTCAATGCAAGTTGTTTGAAGTGCATGACAATGCAAACATTGGAATGCATGACAATGCAAATGAGACACGCATGACAATGCATGATTATTGAAATGCATGACAATGCAAACTATTGGAATGTACAACAATGCAAATGAGACACGCATGACAATGCACGAACTGAAATGCATGACAATGCATGATTATTAAAATGCATGACAATGCGTGTAATCGAAATGCATGAGAATGCATGATTTATTGGAATGCATGACAATGCAAATGAGACATGCATGACAATGCATGGACTGAAATGCATGACAATGCATGAACTGAAATGCATGACAATGCGTGTAATTGAAATGCATGACAATGCAAATGAGACACGCATGATAATGCGAGGACTGAAATGCATGACAATGCGTGTAATTGAAATGCATGACAATGCAGGATTTATTGGAATGCATGACAATGCAAATGAGACACGCAAGACAATGCATGGACTGAAATGCATGACAATGTGTGTAATTGAAATGCATGACAATGCATGATTTATTGAAATGCATGACAATGCAAATGAACTCAAATGCGTGACAACGCACGTTTTTTTTTTTTTGAAATACATGATAATGCAAATGAACTCAAATGTGTGACAACGCATGTTTGTTGAAATGCATGACAATGCAAATGAACTCAAATGCGTGACAACGCACGTCTCTTGAAATGCATTACAATGCGAATGAGCTCAAATGCATGACAACGCACGTTTCTTGAAATGCATGACAATGCGAATGAACAGTGCATAACAATGTAAGACGGGTGTGCGCTACAATGCATGTAGTACGTGCATAATGAGGCAAGTGAATAGTTCATAACAATGTAAGTTGTGCGCTACAACGCGTGTCGACGTGCATGACGATGCAACCCATGTATGTGTATCATAAACAAGACAACACGCGCAATGCAACGCATTTAAAGCGGTTATCGAATCTCGCAAGATACCAAGGAATACGAAAAGGATACACCTTGCACGTACCGAGCATCGCATACAGAAGACATGGTTCGAGCTCAACACGGAAGCCGGTTAAACTTCAAAAGTCCACTTCCTTGCACTGTCTTGAGTAATGAAGGTTCCAAACCACATAACTGACCCAACCAAGGGTGTGGGGGGTTCACCGACCCCAAGGGGAGGCCACCAGCCATCCATTGGCCACCAAAGGAGTTCATCGGCCAACTATTTAGCCGATCGGCTAATAATTTGGCCGACCGGCCAAAAATGGTAATGTCGGGGTAGTTTTGACATTTAGCCACGGGTCTTTAAATATAGGGCCTCAAACCCTATATTCTCACTTCCTCCAAGCTTGAAAAACCCTTCCATCTCTCTCTAGGTGATTTTCCCACCTTCGATCCTTGTTTTTGCCGTGTTTTCGACACTTTTTCGTCGTTCAATTCGCGTAATCCTCACCATTTCGCACACTTTGAACCGAACAAATCTTGATTTCGGTGCATTTTTCTTGGTTTTCCACCATTTGAGGTTTGTTTTCCCCGAGTCATAACTCGATCTTCGTGCCTTTTCCACACCCCGACCTTTCCTTCCATTTTTCACCCTCTCGAGGTTGACTTTTGGGTTGACTTTTGGCATTCTCGCCTATTTTCCACATTCTCGGCCATTTTTGCACTCTTTCTGAGATGGCAGATGACATGCCACGTGGTGGGACTCCCCCAGAGATGGACGTGGACCCCGAGGTCGAGCTCTTACCTCTCCACATCCGGCTGTTCGATCTGGCGACTTACAGGCCAGCGATACACGTGTTGCCTCCCGATGGTATCCGCCAGTTCAGGAGCTATGCGCGGGATGCGCCACTGGAGCTTTTGTTGCGCGAGCCAGAGTCCCATCTGTCTTACAGCGCTTCTGAGGTATATTCTTCCTCTGTTTCATTTTCTGCAATGTAGAACCCATAACTGCGATAGTCGATTTTGTTCTTTAACTGCTTAACTTAGACACACTGCTATATCACATACCATAGTTCACTATGAGCACACTCACACCCGATATCTGTTTGAATCTGAACACGTGCACACACGCTGCATCCTCAACTGAACAATTCAAACACACCGATACATCATCTGCTATAGTTCACTGTGAGCACACCCGCACCCAACATCTGTGTAGACTCTGACACATGTACACACACTGCATTTTCGACTGAACCATTCGAACATACTGATACATCAAATGCTGTAGTTCACTGCGAGCACACCCACACCCAATATCTGTTTGAATCTGAACGTGTGCACACACTGCATTTTCGACTGAACCATTCAAACACACTGATTCATCAAATGATGTAGTTCACTGCGAGCACACCGGCACCCAATATCTGTTTGAATCTGAACGTGTGCACACATACTGCATTTTCATCAATTCTGAGCGCATTCAACACTGTATTTGTAACACTACTTCGCAACTATTTTTTTTTATCACAGGGAGATTCCCATGCCTTCCGGGGTTATGGGAACACCACCACCCGAGGTTGGTACATGGAGCTACCTGACGTGGTTCGCCGCATTGTTGACCAGGCCGGTTTTGGGACCTTCTGCATGGGACTCTCGCGCCTCACTGCGAGCAGGCCCCTTCTTGCTGCTCTGGTGGAGAGGTGGTGGGATACCACCGACTCCTTCCACCTCTCTGCTATCGGGGAGATGACGATGACTCCCTTTGACTTCTCCATGCTCACAAGCATTGAAGTGGGGGGGTGATCCGATCCCCTTTGACACAGACATGGAAAAATGGGACGCTGCTTAGCTACACTTGCTCGGCACTCAGCCACCTCTTGCTCGAGCAGGGTTTGTGCGGTACTCGTGGTTCGAGGATCACTTCCAGATCCAGGCGCCTACCACTCGGGAGGAGGAGGAACAGTATGCTCGTGGCGTCATTGTGTTCCTGCTGGGGACCACGCTCTTCGCCGACCGGGCGAACACCGTCGCCCTCTACCTGCTGAGCGCATTAGTGGACGTGACACAGATCCGCCGCTACGACTGGGGTGGCGTGGGCTTGGCCATACTTTATGGGTATATGAGCTCATCCTCTCGCTACAGCGGACAGTTGCTCGAAGGCTACTGGCGAGCTTGGGAGGTACACCTTCTCTTTCTGTTTTACATTTCTGCTTTACATTATTTGTATGCCACACATATTGTACATATGTAATCTGCTTTACGCCGGTTTGTACACTACACACATGGTACACACATAATCTGCTTTATCTAATAAGCATACTGGTGTTTGCTCTGTTATACTTTGCAGTTGTGGGTATATGCCTACTTCCCGAGGCTTGCCCCAGTGCCAAACGAGGAGGTCCCTCTGGGTGTTCCATTTTCTCATCGCTTCGACGTGAGATGCGAGCGGAGGCCACGGGAGTCCTTCATGTTCTTCCGCCGCTACTTTGACACCATCACCGCAGCCGAGGTATGTCAAACATTACAGTTCATTTAAGCTTCGCTTTATATTGTGCTCTCAATATCAGTAGATAACAAACTGTGTTTTACTTGCAGATCACCTGGCAGCCTTGGGCCCCATTGCCTGACGCAGTTCGGGAGCGGTATGCCGGTGCTCGAGAGACCGCCCGATTCAAGGTTCTACTTGAGGGCCCAGTCTGTCGGGCATGGTATTTTGGGGAGCGCTTCCTGCGGCAGACCTTGGGCGTGCCCGAGCAGACAGTTCCAGCACCTCCTCCCACCCACACGAGTCACACTGAGAGGTACACCTTGGAGGAGATGATAGACTATACGATCGGCTGGGACTCCAAGCCTTTCCGGGATGAGGGCGACTATGCCGAGTACATTCAGGCATATATCATGCGGCCTCTGAGTGGTGCTCGCCGAGCTGAGCGAGAGAGGCCAGCGGCACCAGCAGTAGGAGCGGGGGCACCGAGGGCACCTCTGGCCCGAGGCAGAAGTGGGTCCCGGAGGAGACAGGGAGCTGGATAGCCAGAGCTGCCCACGACGATCACATGTCGAGGGCAGAGTGGGGAGACTTATCAGATTCCCTTCGCTCTTCCTCCGGCTGATCACAAGCTTGTCGGAGCCTACGGCTCGACCCCGGTATGCACTACTAAACTTTGCATTTTGTACAGTCATTTCAATTCATTTGACATCCCGCAGAATACTGATGATTTCAACACTTTTGCAGGCTTCCGTCGAGTACACTCGCTAGTCCCTAGAGTTGACAGCCTCAGCAGTAGGGATGTTACAGCGGTGCATCGATTTGTTGACCATCTACAATATCCCAGTAAGTTCTTTCAACTGCAGTCTCAAACTCTGCCCAATCAGTTTCATACATAATCTGATGCATCACACTATCAACACGGCACTTGACACACAGCACTCACGGCACTGATACATTGCAACCCATATACTGCTCATAGCATTGCTTACGGCTTTCGTACACTGTACTCAAACACTGCATTCTGTATTGATACTCTGCTTTGCGTTCTGTAACTGATGCGTGTGCCATTTGTCCTTTTCAGGCCCCATTCCAGATTCCGATCACGGGAGGTGCTCTAGCTGGACCATCTGTTCCTGCTCGAGGAGGAGGGGAAGTCAGGCGGAGGATGATTATCCATAGCCGGGGCAGACACAGGCGCACTCATGCTGAGAGCAGTTCACGAGAGCCCACCCCAGATGACGATGAGTCAGATGAGGAGATGGCGTCGTCCCATGGTGAGGCCGAAGACAGCTTAGACTCTGATTACGGAGGTGGCGGTGGTGACCTTGGACCCCTCGTCTAGGAAGAGGACCAGGACTGACTCCCGCACTTGAGACGACTGATATTTGATCCAGACTTTCTGCTGCTTTTTTCTTTTTTGCTTTGTTCAGACATTTTGTTGCTTTTCTCTTCTTTTGCTTTACTCTTTCTTTTTACTAGTAGTTTGAGCACATTGTACTGCTTCGGGCAAGTTTTACTTTTCTCAAAACTATGTATTCGAAAAGATGACGGAATGAAACAAGCTTTTTGCTGAAAAAGTGTTGCATTTGTACATTTTATACATCGCATTGCATCGCATCATATTACATAACAATGTAATCGAATGGAAATTGAACATGCATGTGCTACCAGGTCTGGTAAAGAGCCAACATAACAAACAAATTAACTCAACCAGCAATAGTAAGACCTTGACAAGTTTACAACTCGATAAGCAAAGAGCAACAACTAGATAAACAAAATTGCGCCAACTCGATAAACAAATGAGCAACAACTCAAAAAACAAATTGAAGTAACACAGGTGTGACTTTGCCAAATCAACACCAGGAGGCACTAGAAGTGGAACCAATCATAAGTTCCCAACATGTTCTACACATAGACTGCTCATTCTGAACACACAGCTCGTAACACAGTACTCTGTTTATTTTGAACATACGGCTCATACAGGACACTGTTGATTCTGAACACAGCCCATTCCGAACACTGCTCATTTTGAACTCACAGCCCATAACACAGCATTACGTTCAGTTCGCACATAGGGGATGCAAAGACGGAATTTGCAAAAGTCGAAACAAACTCAGATGCTCCGAATTCTTCCTTTTTCTTTTGCATCGCAGCCTAGAACCTATAGCTTCAGATAAGTCTTGGTTCTACTGTTCTCACATGACCTGGGTTAAACCCTGCGGCTTTATGAAAGAACGAATTCTGTTTTGCACAAATGTAGAGAATGGCACAGCACTCCGAGCACAAAAACGATTTATTTTTGAAATTGTAATGAGAAAAGGGTTCTCAACCGGTTATTTAGCCTACAGCTGACCATAGTCAAAACGACTTGACAAAGACAAACAAAAGGTAAACAACCTAAACACATCGAGTAACACTCAAAACAACCCTAAAACAAGAATCGAGACAAACAACAAAACCAACACGATACTCAGACGCGTTACAAAGGCGAGAGACCTCTCAGTTTGCGAGGATCCAGTTTCTTCGGGTATTGTTTCCCAACCTTTCTCATTTGTGATTCTCATATCACTCTGGCACTCAATCTCTATTTTTCTGAAAAAGCCCTTTTCTCACTTTTCTCTCATCATACATCTCTCTATTCTTCAATCTCTATAATTTTTTTATCCCTCCCCTGGGTGGTTGATGGATAAACGGGAAATTGTGGGTTCATGCCCAACATTACCAGCTCGCGGCTATTTCTTCCGGTGACATCTAGTCGGTGCCACGGATAAGGAAGTAGAGTATCTTGATCCATTCCAATGCGTGCTTCGCACTTAGCTTGATACCTCGCTGCTTGGAGGATGAGAGAGCTTTCAGCCCTTTGTTGTTAGCTTCAGTCATGCCCTCTTGACAAATATGTTGACAATGGGGGAAGAGACAGAACACCTGACTCAATTGTGCCCCTAGTTTATCATTTTGACCATTTTTTGTTTTGGCTTTCCACTAAAACAATTTTGACCAAAATAAGAGTTTGATTAACATGCTTGTTCAACTTTTCTGATTCAAAATCATGCAAGTTAGATTGTGAGCACTGAAAACTTTCCTTTTTGGGTCCAAGAAACGGTCCAGTTTTGGAAAAGATGGAATAATTTTCGAGAGAATTAGTCAACTCATTTAAAAATTCTCAAAAACTGTTTTTACAAATGTCCCCTGCTCAACAAGCACGAAACCTACTTTTGAGATGCACAACCTCAGATTCATAATAATGGAAAATTGCCTCTTGTCTAGAGGACACTACATGGCAACGGAAAGTTGCCCCTTGTTTGAATAGCACCGCAGCATGCTGAACGGCAACGGAAAGTTGCCCCTTGTTTGAAATGCACCGCAGCACACTGTAACCAGTTCTCACAGCGATGATCACAACCGAACTCTCGGATACAGAAATGACAAAGATGATCGGAACCATTACATGGACACAATCGATTTGGAAGTGTTTATGGCTGGACTTCAAAATGAAGTTGCCTACGTATCCCAAACATGGGAATCAAGCCTTATGTAGTTCGGGTTGGGTTCACTCGGGTATTAACCTCTCCTTTTACGCTCTAACTTTTGCCAAGGCCGCCCTTTCGGGTTTTCAACCTTGCGAGCTCTTTTTTTCTTTTCTTTTCAATTCTTTTCATTTCTTCTTTTCTTTGCATCTTTTCTTTTCCAAATTTTTCATTTTCTTTTCTTTTCATTTTTTCTTCTTTTTTTCTTTTTTTCTTGCTCTAACTTTTGCCTGGGTCGCCCTTCTGGGTTTTCAACCCAGCGAGCCTCTCAAGGGTAAAAGTGCAACTTTGTCCATGTCAAATGGTTTTGGGATCTCGAAGCCATCTGAATCCAGGAGAATGGCTGCCGTTCACTAATGATGTAGAAGTCCATCCAATGGGGGCTAAACTTGCCCCTGGTATTGTGGATAGGAACTTGGTTGTCCTTCAACAATACTTTCTTCTTTCCTCCCTTCTGGGATTCGGCATTCTTGCCAGTCTTCCCTGGTTTGCAGAAAAGACTCATCTTTGACTCTTCGAGCGCATCTGACATTTTTGCCCCTAGTTCGAGGGGTGCTTCTGATCGAGCTTTGCAAGCTTCTTTTGACGATGTCTGACCTTCTTGATCTGACTTTGTTGGTGCCAATTCATGGGCTGCTTCGAATCTAGCCACACAGGCCTTCTATGATAGTTGGCCATTGAACATTCTAAATCCAAGTTCAAGGTTTGAAAGTAAGGGGTCGAGTCTCGAGGCTGAGAGCGATCCTAAGTTGCACAATCTCAAGAGCGATTCCACACAGGTCTTCGCAGGACCGCGCAAAACATTTTTTGAAATCTTTTAAGAAAACGACTAATCGCTCGCGCTGAAGACAGTGTAGAACCGATCTGGATCAAGCCAGGATCCTTCTCAGTACTCACATTAACAAGCATGATCTCAATCATTAAGGGCTTAGCACGCCTCTCTTTCTCAGTTGATCAAATTTTTGCAAATCCCGAGGAATTCCTTCCTCTTCGTTTTCATCACAGTGTTTGAAAAGTTTTGAAGAACTTAGGTCAATGCAATGACTTCAAGGCACAGAAAAGCAGGTGAAAAGCACTGCCGTTTCATTCTAAACTCGCTAGCACAACAGGCTCCAAGTAACAATAAGCACAAAAACATGAAAACCACAGCTGTTTCGTTCAGATTTCCTGGTTGCAACTGGCTCCACAGCAGAAACAGACTCAAAAGAAAGCAAAAGGACAATCACAAAATAAAATAATGATGTCCGAGGCGACAGCCTCAGAATCACCCGACTTCTGTACAACATGACTGACTCAATACAACAAGACAGACCTTAATCAAGAGACTGACTCAAAACAATGAGACGGACTCGAAACAAAACCACATAACCGACTCAACACCCAAGTCAGAAAGTACAAAAATTAGCATTCGCAAATGCCCAAAATAGTGCGTGCCAAACGCCACATCTGAAATAAACCAAGCGCCGCCCGCAGATAGACCAACCCCTAATCACATACTCGTATTATCCTCGAAGTCCATGAACTCAGTGGTGACAGATTTTGCTGAGCTAGGTGGGAGGATGACCTCATCATCGATCAAATCTTGCACTTCGTGGTGAAGACGAAAGCAATTGTCGAAGGTGTGACCAGCCTGTTGATGGTACGCACAGTACTGGGTAGCATCATGTGAGAGACGGAGATTACTCGGGAGAGGCCGAGGCTCAAGAGGTTTGAGATGACCCTTTTCAGTGAGGATTCGAAGAGCCTTGGACAAAGGCATGTAAAGGGCATGAAAGACCCTGCGCCCTCGGGGCAGATACTTCGAAGCCTGTGGACCTTTGCTGGACGTACTAGCAAAAGGATCAGCAGGTGCTGCCTTGGCTCTTTGTTCTTTTCCAGGTGCAGGGTTAGGAGTGAAAGGAACTGTTCTGGTACGACGGTCCTTATTCTGATTTTCCCTTTGGCTTGAACTGCTCTCAGTCTGAGCAGGGAAAATGTCATCCGCAGTCTTAGCCATGACTGCGAGTACTTGTTGCTTATTCAATCCCCCGGCTTTCAGAGCCTCAACAGCTTGCTGGAGTTGTTCATAGGGATCTGCGTCTGCCTTCATCTTGTTCTTTCCACTAGCCTCAGCTTGGTGGACAGTTTAGGCTGCTACTTCAGTCCGAAGCCCCGTTGTCGCCGACATATCATTGCCGGAGCTTGAGACAGCTTCAGGTTGGCTGAGCTCAATTACAATTTACCCTAGTGGCGGGGGCTCTTGCGGCATGAAGTTCCCGGCATACGATGCAGTTGGTGGCGGGGCCGACATTTCGTAGACTAGATCAGCCACAGATCTTTGAAGGTCGCCAATCATTCCCATTAGCTCAAAGGTGGTAGGTTCACGAGCTTGAAACAACTGGGGTTCCCAGATCGGGCGCGCGGCAGGCGACCTGGGTGGGTGTGGTACCTCAACATCGATCTTACCCTGTAAGATGATTCCTTGGTTTAATGCGGCTGCCATAACCACAATTTCCTTTGAATTTTGTGCCATCATAAATCCGCTGAACTGAACGGAGGTGATGTGATCGGTGACTGACGGATCAAATGTCTGCCTTGCTTCAACGAAGGAGAACACTGGCCATTCTAAACTAAATCTCTGAACTGAAAGAGAAAACAGGCAGCATTTCAGCCCAATTTCACCCAAACAGACATAAGCATAGCTGAATAACTGTATTTGACCACTGATCACTGTTTCCAAATTCACTGCCCCAAAACTGAATCTGATACCCGCAGATATAACTGATTCTCAAATACTGATGCCTGCAGGCCCGATACCTAGACTTGCAAACTGATACGTGTATTCCTGTAGAGGTACACTCTAAAAGCACATAACAAGCAAGTAAGAGCCCAAACACCCCTATTTTGGGGTAGGGTTTCCCTGTCCTATTTTGTCAGGAGCTAGAGTTTCACTACGCATGTAGCGGTTTCAAACAACCTATAATCGGGTAGCAACCTGTCCTAGTTTGGAATGGCCATTATACATTCCGAATGTACACTAGGTCGAATGGTCAAAAAGGGTGCCCCAGTAAAAATTGGGGTTTGTGTTCCCGTCGTGGCAGAGCCCGCAACCGGTCAGCCTTATGGCACGCTTCTCAAAGCGAGCCTTCGGCAAACCGTTTAGGAATAGCATACGGCAAACACGGTGTCCTAGGCGCACCAATGCACATGCAATGCAAAGAAACACATAAGTGTAATCAAAACAAGATATCATGAGTTCGAGTCAAGTTCTCTAACTCCCCAGCATAGTCGCCAGAAACTGTGGACGCGCCCCAAGGGCCTCATGCTTTTCCACAGTTCGGACTCAAATTGTCACGGTTCTTAATCTGATCTCACAATGTGCGATGTGAGATTGATAAATCACCAAAGAGTCCAAATCCGGCAAATCGTTTTGGAAAACTGATTTTAAGAAAGAAGTGCCAAACATGGATTGCTTTGCCAAATACAGAGTCACCACCTAAATATTTTATTTTTGGGAAAATTTAGGAAACCTTGACTCGTTGCCTAAGGCCACGTGTCCGTCATCACCAAAGTTGCCTCGGCTCATGAACTTGGGTACGATTGGGGAAGGTCATCCATGAGCACCCCCGCTCGCCCGATCAAAGATCGGCCACTACTAAACATGATATCTTGTTTTTGAAAACACATGCGTTTTTATTCCGGTTAATTACCTAGAATTACTATGTGATGCGCACAACACACAAGTATAGACTAGATCGCCTAATTTGGAACAAAGCATCGCACATCCGTTTGTTTGGAAATGGTTTGAAATTTGCTACTCGCAAGTAGGCTAAAACACGGATTTCGATGAATCATTCCAATTCAAGCAATCCAACCTTCACCCACAGGCATTCAGGCAGTTATATCACATAAGCAATTAGCCTCATGGCAAGCATGCTATCATGTTAACATTCACATACATGCAAGATGCTAAAGCATAAACACTCACAGTGTACTCCGAGCCAAAACAAGGAACATGTTAGTAATCAAATGTATGATCCAAGTTCATGTTAAGATGGCTAATGCATCGCAGGCAAAATGCAACTAGAATAGGCTCGGCTAATCTAAAGTGGCATATGAGATGCGACAATTCGATACGTGTATTCAACTTGGAATTTAAATACAATGCAGTTAGTATGATGCGCCGAGCCCGGTGCATGCAATACAGATGAATGATGTAAACATGCATAGCATAAGGATCCTAATTGAAACGTGCTCGAGAACTAACCATCATAAGCAGGTAAGTAAAAGGGAGAAAGACGTGGGGTTAGAAGACATGCATCACACACACGCACACTTATTACACAATTACGCCCTCTTGACGGAGGGACCGAAAGAATAATACAAGTTACATAATTAACTAACAAACAAGCTAATTAATTATTACACAACACTTAACTAATTAAACAAATTAATTAAGCTACTGAAAGCAGTAAAGCAGCCTCGGGAAAAGGGACGAATGCATGCATGCTCGGCTTCGCTCGAAAATCCATCTCCATGTCATGTTGCCTCTGTTTACACAGCTCTGCACCTCTGAAAACTTTGCAAGTCCCAAATATGCTTGTGAACCACCTTCTAAGCACTGTGGGATATAACCAGCCAGAAGTCAAGGCCACCGGCCAAGGTGAACTGGTCATCGACCACTTGTAGGGATCTCGGCCAACAATTCATAGCCGGCCGGCACTGAAGATGGCCGACCGGCCATATCTTCCTGCAGAATCCTGTTTTGCTGCAGTAGAGGACAGACAGAGCATAGCGATGCATTTTCAAGGAAATGTTTGCACCACCACCCTCCTTATCATGTTTGAGACTCAAAAGAGTGTGGTTCTCGACCCTCGGGCCATTAATCACGCATTTCAATGCATGATGGCCAAAGGAGCCGAGTGTGCATTTTAATGAAATGCGCACAAAACACATAAAGGATCCCCAACCTCTATCATGGTTTATCAAGGGGCAAGGGATATGAACATGTAATGCAAGCAATGCAATGCAAGCAATGCAATGCAAGCTAATGCAATGTAACATAAGCATGACAAATGTAATGCAACGTTACCTAACGTGCATCCAAACATGCAAGAGTATGTGACAACATATCAAGTACATGACAAAATGCAAGCTAACAAGCATGCAAAATGCGACTTAAGCATGCGAATATGCAAGGCATGTGACAACATTCAAGCATACAACAACATGTGAGGCGAACATGTGACAACATGTTAAGCAACTTTAAAAAAAGAGAATGCATGCCAAATGCATTACAACTTAAGCATGCAACAACATGTCATGGACTAAGTATGCAACAAGGCACAATTGAACTAGCATGTTACAACATGCAATTTATCGAATATGCAACAAGTATGTGACAACATACAAAGCTAGCATGCAACAACATGCGGGGTTGGTCTTAAGCTAATATGGACAACTCTCAAATAGGTCCAAATCAGCGGCCAAGATGCTATGGAAACGAGGACAAAAGTACATACAAACATGCATGCCAATTGGCCTAACACTTAAGCATAAAAGGGAAACTTTTAAGAACACTTAAAAGAAGACAAACATCGTGTTGAGCTCTGAAAACATGTTAAGAGTGATGCCAAATCAAACACGCAACACAAGCAAGGCATGCTAGTGGACTTAAAGCTCGAGGCTAGCCAAGGGACTTGAACCATGGCCATATCAACCAAGCCCCAAAGGGCCAAGGTGACTGAAAACAGTCCCAAGGTAGACCAAAACAAGGCTAGAACATGCATGGGACGTGGCCAAAACATGCTAGAAAGGTGAGCGCAAAACAAGGCGCATACAAGGCCAAAAGGGGCAATTGCACTACACCTATTACAACCAAGCATGGCAAGGCTTAAGCAACCAAATTCAGAGTCATGGAATGTTAGAACAAGACCAAAAACACATTGGCATGGCAATCTAGAAGCCTAAACATGGAGGCATACACAATGGTACATTCATGAGGCATAAAACAACAAATCTTTAAAACATTAAAGAAGTGACAAATGCAAGTATATGAGCACATTACATGGACTGAAATAACATTACAAGTGATGTCAAACCACTGAAATAGCCCAAGTAAAGCATGTCAAAGGATCCAATACCCAAAGCCTACAAGCTAGATTACATGGTGGCTATACAAAGCAAGTCATGGACGACCAAAACAACCAAAATTAGAGCTTTAGCATGTTAAAAAAAAGCTAGAAGCTTCATGAAGTTAAGCCAAAATCATGCTAAAAGGACATGTTACAACATGGTGCATGTTAAGGCAAATCATGGGATTACAAGACAAGTATACAAAGCATGCATGGTATGTCTAAACCAAGTCAAAAAAGTGCTATATAATGGCAAAACAAAGCCTAATATATACTGAAATGAAGCTAAAACAAGCTAGGCATGCAAGCCACCAACATAAGCCATTTATGTAAGCATTGAAAACAACAAGGAGAGGGGATGACCCTCTCCTATTTGGGACACCAAAACCACCTCTCCACCACTGAAAATCCTCTGGATTTCAGTGGTAGAGAGGTCATGCAAAGCTAAGAACAAGGGCCAAAATGGATGGCCTAAAACAAGGCCTAACAAGGCCTAAGAGGGGGGAAACAACCCCAAACCTCAAAGGGAACTTAAACAAAGATCAAAAGCATGCAAAATTAGAACTTTTATCAGTTATAAGTTAAGCTCAAAACAGCATGAAAGATAGGCTAAAAGCTTGTGCAAAAATGGGGAATAAAGAGGGTAGTTTCTCACCCTTGTAGAACCTCTTCAAGAACAAGGCTCCAGCAAGTTTTCTTAGTCCAAACCAACCCAAGAACACTGAAATCAACCTCCTAGCATCTCAGCAACCAAGGATGGTGTTCTAGTGTGTGTTTGTGTACAATAGTAAAACAATACTACTATTTTGAGCACAAAACAAGACTAAACAAGGAAGTATAGATACAATCCTATATCTATCCTCTCAAGAACAAATTTCTCTGAACCTTGAAGGAGGGAGGAGGGGCGCCCTCTTTATAGAGGCTCAAATCCTAAGGCTTCCAGAAGAAGCCAAGCAAAGAGCAAATCCCTCCTTACACGTGTATGGTGGGGGTTAATTGTGGATGCCAGCTGCACCAGCTGGCATAAAAATATCTTCATAAAGCAGATGAACAAGGTTCGGCCACCAAAAATGGCCGATCGACCAACATAAGTGCTGGTCAACCAAATATAGTGCCGATCGGCCAACACTCTTGGCCGATGGAAAGACAAAGGGGCTGATGGCCTCATGCCATGGCCGGTGGGGTATGGGGATGGCCAACAAGCCACCCTTTTCCCTTAGAAGCAAAAACACAAGTGTTTGGTCCATGACCAAGCACAAAATAGATAAGTTGAGAGATCTTGAGACAAGGCGCGTAGCCGAGACCTCCGAGAACTCAAAACGAACACAAGCATGGATGATCATCGAGTGTTCAAACGATGACATCCAAGTCTTGAGGATGGTCAAAAATGGGGTGTCTACACTACCCCTTGCCTAGTACGGGCCATGGAAAAAGTGCACCAAGTGGGTTTTCTTGCTTCAAGTGTGGCCAGCCGGGTCACAAGGCCTTTGCTTGTCCACAGAAGGGAGAAGGACAACAGATGTTGCCATCACCACCGCCTAGCCGATCAGGGGCCTACTTGCTTTAAGTGCGGACAGTCAGGGCATATGAAGAGAGCTTGCTCTCAATAGGGAGGCGCGTCTGGCACTTCAGGGTCTAGGCAGATACAGAGCCACCAGCAAGCTCACTCAGCTCAGGCTTCACGAGTTCACCAGAGAGCCACCTCGGCTCGGTCAGTACTACAGGCCTATGCTCCGAGGGATGAGCAGGTTGAGTAAAGGCCTCAGGGCCACGTGTATGCAGTTACCACGCCAAAGCAGTTGCCAGGATCTTCGATAGTGAGAGGTACTTTCATTGTGTGTAATTCTTTGGCCTGTGTGTTGATAGATACGGGTGCATCTCACTCATTCATATCTGCTACATTCGCATCTGCATTGGGGTTAGAGATGGTACTGTTAGCTTCTCCACTCGGAGTTGAGTCACCAGTCGGGGGTACAGTTGACTTAGATCAGGGCTGTCGTGATTGTGAAATAGAAGTTGTCGGGCGTAGGCTCCCGTTTACTTTTGTGTTATTAGACATGTCCAGCTTTGATGTTATTCTTGGCATGGATTGGTTGGTTTCGTATCGGGCTGTGATTGATTGTTTCTGTCGGAGGGTCACAGTGTGCACCTTGAGTAGGGAGTGTTTTTACTTTTTAGGGGACAGGGTTGATCGAGTCCTATCGCCGGTATGTGATCCTCGTAGTAGGGATGAGCTTAGTGGTCCTCTTGCTACTCTTCTGAATAATGAGAGTGACGGGACTCAAGTTGAGTTGCCGAGGGTAGTGTGTGCATACCTGGAAGTGTTAGACCTTACTAGTTTGCCACCCCACCGGGAGATTGAGTTCACCATAGACTTAGTGCCTGGAACGGCACCAATTTCCATGGTGCCGTATAGATTTGCACCTACGGAGTTGCATGAGTTGAAGATTCAACTCCAAGAGCTTCTAGACAAAGGCTTCATTCGCCCTAGTACGTCACCTTGGGGAGCGCCGACCCTCTTTGCAAAGAAGAAGGATGGGTCATTGCGGTTGTGTATCGACTACCGTAAATTGAATCAAGTTACTGTCAAGAACAAATACCCTCTACCCAGGATAGATGACTTGTTTGATCAACTTAGAGGGTCTTGTTGCTTCTCGAAGATAGATTTGAGGCCGGGGGTACCATCAGTTGAGAGTCCGGGAGGAGGATATCTGGAAAACGGCCTTTCGTACGCGTTATGGCCATTATGAGTTCCTAGTAATGCCCTTTGGGTTGACCAATACACCGGCTTCTTTCATGGACTTGATGAACCGAATTTTTAGGGAGTACTTGGATCACTTTGTGGTTGTCTTCGTGGACGACATTCTAATTTATTCAACTTCAGAGGAAGAACACAAGGCTCACTTGAGGGTAGTACTTGATTTGCTTAGAAGACATCAGTTGTATGCAACATTTGAGAAGTGCGAGTTTTGGCTCACCGAAGTGAAGTTCTTGGGCCATGTTGTGTTAAGAGAGGGAGTAACAGTAGATTCTTCGAAGATAGATTCGGTGCAAGATTGGGAGCAACCTAAGAATGTCTTTGAAATTCAGAGTTTCTTGGGATTGGCAGCGTACTATCGTCGATTTGTAAGAGATTTCTCTAGACTAGCTGCGCCTTTGACTAGGTTAACTAGAAAGGGGGTTAAGTTTGTGTGGAATGAGGCTTGTGAGAAGTCTTTCCAGGAGCTTAAAACTAGATTGACCACGGCACTGGTGTTAATCATTCCAGAGAGAGGTTTGGGGTATACCGTCTATTGTGATGCGTCTCAGGATGGACTTGGTTGTGTTTTGATGCAGGAGGGGAAAGTTGTCGCCTATGGCTCATGGCAACTGAAAACCCATGAGAAGAATTAACCTACCCACGACTTAGAGTTAGCCATGGTAGTGTTTGCCTTGAAGATTTGGAGGCATTATTTGTATGGTGAGAAGTTTGATGTTTTCTCCGACTATAAGTGCTTGAAGTATTTTTTTTTCCCAAAAAGATTTGAATCTACGCCAACGGAGATGGATGGAATTTCTAGAAGACTATGATTTTGAGTTGCACTATCATCCGGGGAAGGCCAATGTAGTAACCAACGCTTTAAGCCGAAAAACAGTGAGTAGTTTGGCTAGTGTGGCCATTCGGGAGTAGGGTATGTTGGGTGAAGTTAGGAAGTTTGGATTGCAATTGGGCGAGTCCGAGGAAGGTGCCACATTGTTTACCTTGAGTGCTCAACCTGTTTTGATTAGTAAAGTTGTAGAGGCGCAACAGGGAGATCACGAAGTGGAGTTAATTCAGGAGAGAATCTCCAAGGGGAAGGAGGAGAAGGGTTTGACTATTCACTCGGACCAGAGTGTGCGTTACTTAGACCGTTTTCTTGTGCCGGAATCTTATAGGAAGGAAGTGCTTCAGGAGTTCCATCACTCTCGCCTTGCGGTACATCTGGGAGGCACCAAAATGTATCGAGACCTTAGTCGTCAGTTTTGGTGGAGGGGTATGAAGCGGGATGTCGCATCCTTCGCGTCGAAGTGCCTTACTTGTCAGCAAGTCAAGGCCGAGCACCAGACACTTGCGGGTTTGTTACAACCCTTACCTATAACCGAGTGGAAGTGGGAGCACGTAACCATGGACTTCGTAGTTGGGCTTCCTAGAACGCAGCGGGGCAATGATGCCATTTGGGTAGTTGTTGATAGATTGACTAAGTCCATACACTTCATCCCAATGCGCACTAGCGACTCAGTTGAGCACTTGGCAGAGTTGTATGTTAGGGAGATAGTTCGGCTTCACGGGGTTCCAGTAACCATTGTGTCGGATAGGGATCCTCGTTTTACCACCCAATTATTGCAAAGCCTTCAAGAGGCATTGGAAACCAAGTTGACTTTTAGCACCGCTTACCACCCTCAAACTGATGGACAATCAGAGGGCACCATTCAAATCTTGGAGGACATGCTTAGAGCTTGTGTCCTTGATTTCAAGGGGTCTTGGGAGAGGCACTTACCGTTGATTGAATTCACCTACAACAATAGTTATCAGACTAGCATCGAGATGGCACCGTTTGAGGCCTTGTATGGCCGCCCTTGTAGATCACCGGTTTGTTGGGGCGAGGTGGGGGATGCACCGTTGTTGGGTCCAAATATTGTTAGGGAGACTACTGAGAAGGTTACTCTCATTCGGAAAAGATTAGCCACGGCTCAAAGTCGACAGAAAAGTTATGCCGATAAGAGAAGACGACCCTTATCTTTCGAAGTGGGTGACCATGTGTTTCTTAAAATCTCACCTAGGCGGAGTCTAATGCGGTTTGGCAAGAGTGGTAAGTTGTCTCTGAGGTTCATTGGGCCTTTCGAGATATTGAAGAGGATTGGGGAAGTGGCATATCGGTTAGCTCTACCGCCACAACTTTCGGGGGTTCACAATGTGTTTCATGTGTCAATGCTTAAGAAGTACGAACCCGACCCTTCTCACGTGTTAGATTGGGTTAATTTGGAGGTAGATGAGGATGCCTCCTACGAAGAGCGACCTGTTCAGATTTTAGATACCCAAGAGCAAGTATTACAGGGCAAAACTATACCGTTAGTGAAGGTGTTGTGGAGACACCATGGGATTGAGGAAGTGACTTGGGAGAGGAAGGCGGAAGTCCGCTCCAAGTATCCAGATTTATTTGTCAATGCTTAATTGTTTTGTTTTAATCGCAAGAGTCCCTAGTGTAGGGGGGAAAAGTGTTAAGAAAAGTGATTACATGTTGTTGTATGTACTGTTGAATGGAGCACAATGTTATGGAAAGATGATGATGTTTTGTTATAAATGTTTCATTCATTCCTAGCTTGGTGATTGTGTTTTGATATAATGATGATGAGAATGATAAGTGTGGGTTGAAATTTTGATGTTGTAACTTAAGAATGTCGTTAAAATCGTAGTAGTTGCTAGGACACCAGTGTTGGTAAGCCTATTCAAAATTCGGGGACGAAATTTCCTATAGTGGGGAGGTTGTGATGACCGGGTCTTGTTTCCCTTTCTTCTACTTTCTTCTTCATTTCGCTCCCTTCTCGCCCTCGTTGAGTTCGAGACGTTTGGAGGTTGTTCCCGAACTAAGTCCTTATTCTTGTTCTATTCGGTGTTGAAGTTTCTTCATTTCCAGGGAGCGTAAGGTCAGGTCCAGAGTGTCCGGGGAGCGAAGCAGAATTTTCTGGGCTGCTGAGCCAGAGCCGCACGTGCGGGAAGAGGGGAAGCTTTGTGGAGTGCATTCTGCTTGAAAGGCATGAGCGGGATGTGGTACGAGAGGACCCCCACACGTACGGGGGTGAGGGTCGCACGTGCGATAGGGGCGCTCCGTACGTGCGGGGCTAGGTGCCGCACATGCGGCAGATGGGTATCCGAAACTCTGTCCTTTTTTGCTCTTTTGGCCGAACTTGCAACACATTTTAGACGCTCTCTTCTCACTCTAAACCCTATTTTCTCCTCCTTCTCACTAGAAAACCTCCTCAAACACCCAAAACCCTTTGAATCCTTGCAAATCCTTGGGTTAGATCTTCACCTCTCTCCCAACATTTTGAAGATCTAAGTTAAAGTTCATTGTGGTGTGGTAAAAGAGTGAAGGATCCTCTATTAAAGTTAGGGTTTCATCATCTTCTTCATGAAGGACTTGAGGTAGGGAAATCTCCATGAGTCATATATACTTTTATGCTAGATTTGGTTGGTTTTAAAAGGTTCCATTAATGGTATTAAATGCTTAGATTTGCCTCATAAATACTAGGGTTTCAAAATGGGTTTTTGATCTCTCTCTTCTTAAAACTATCCTCTTGAAGCTTTTAACTCACAAAATAGTAGGTGTGATATTTTGAGAGAAAAACCCTCTCAAAAGAGGGGAAAACGGTTGTTTGACTTTTGACTTAAAAACCCTAGAAAGTATTTTTGGGAATTTTGAAAGGTGAAATCATGTTTAGAGTTATCTTGTGGTTTCAAAGATTAGAGAATGAAACTTTCATCACATTGTGTAGCATAGTGGTAATTTACCTAATGTATGAGGAAAGAGCTATTATCCTAACATTATTGTTGGAATATTTGAAGTGTATTGTTGTAAAATAACAAATGGTTGTGCATCTTGGCTAGAGACAATTGTAAACATTGGAATTGATAATTGAAAGGCATCACTTGTAATCTTGAAGAGGGCCAATTATTGTGAATTGAGCATGAAAGACGTTGTTGATTTGATGACATGGTAAATTGTGGAATACCATTGAGAAGAAGAAATGGTTAATGTAGTAAATTGATGTTGTTGTAGAGATATTTGAAATAAAGGAATGTTATGAGCTATTGTACATTGCATCATGTTCTCATTTAGTTTATTATCTTCAATGCACATCTTGATATGAGTTGAAAAACGTTTTCTTTGGAAAATATTATGTTGTAATGAGAACTATGGACTGTGTATGGGGTAAATACGATGGTAAGTCCGGTTAGGGGGTGTAGATGAATTTGATAAGTTGGCCTGAGTGTCCATGGTGAAAGACCAAAAAACCACACAGATAGGTGCCGAGCCTTCCGGTTAATACCGGTAAAAATGACAGTTTGGTAGTACTCGTATGGCGTGTTTGATTTGCGGGATAAGGAGGGTGGACTATCCACTATTTGGATTGAAATCCAAATAGTGTTCCTTATCTGCCGTTTAATTTTTTTTTAGTCCGCCGGACTCCATGTCCGGCCGAACTCCTTATCCCCCATATGGGGGACTATTGTGTCCTGGGGGGAGGGGTATGGGATTGTTTTGGGAGGACTAATCACTCTTTGGATTAGATGATGAAATTACCATTTTGACCCTCTACTATTTAATTATGTATTATATGTAATAAAATTCAATAAAATTTAAATGTCTCAATTTAAAAATAAAATAATTTTATTTAACTTTTTATTGATGTTTTATTTATTTAATTTTTTTAAAATAATTTTTTATAGATATTTTATTGATGTTTTATTTTAAAATTTTGTTTATGTTTTATTTAATTTCATTATTTAAATTTAATAGATGTTTTATTTAATTTCATTTTTTGATTATTATTATTTTTAAAAACAAATTTATTTAAAATTTTAATTTAAAAATATATATATATTTTTATTGATATTTTATTTATTTATTTATTTTTTTAAAATAAATTTATTTAATTGTGTAAAAAATAAAATAAAATAAATTTTTATTTAATCTAGTTAAAAATAATTAAAATATTAAAGACATGTTTAATATGGCTATTACTTAGTAAACAATTAAAAAAGGGTAAAATAGTCATTTGTTCATTTATCCTATCCAGTCCGTCCAACCAAACTTTGGATTCACTAAAAATAGTCCTTTCCAGATATCTAATCCCATGAAAAAACAAACACAGGATACATATCCAATCCAACCAAATAGTCCGGAGGATTCACAGTCCCAGGACTCAAGTCCGATGGATTCTAATCCCCCCTTATCCAGTCCGTCCAATCAAACACACCCGTAGAGTCTACTTGCAGACACCAGCCTAGGGATTACCAGTGTCGTATTTACCGCCCCTTGTGATTAAAAAGCTTAAATTTGGAAATTTATGAGATTGTAACTGTAGATGAAATGCATGGTGTTTCTCAAAGAAAGACATGAATAATATTTTGAAAAAGTATTGCATCTTATTTGCACTTGCATTCAATCTTGGCCATCTAACATAAACATATATACTTTGTTTGGTATTTCTCTACCGGGCTTTATGCTCACCCCTATGGGTTTCGGTGCAGGTAAAGACGTGGTGATCCCGCCAAGTTGAGGGTGTGGATAATTGTAGAGAGCACATGGCTCTTCTTTGTTGTGATTTCTTTTTGTGAAGCCAAGGGCAACCATGTATGGGTTCGAAAGACCCCTTTTGTGTAACCGTGCTACTGCCTTGGAAGATGTGAGCCTGTAAGGGCACTTTAATATTCTGATGATAGTTGCTTTACATGCAACTGATCAGGAAGAGTCTCTCTTAATGTTCTATATTAGTAACTTACAATTAAAAGCTGGGAATGGCTGTAGAATCAAGTTTTGGTATGATGACTGGTGTGGGGCTCTTTGCCTCAAAGATGGGTTTCCCAGACTTTTTCAATTGTCCAATAATAAGGAGGGACTGCTTAAGGACTTTGTGACAAACTCAGCTGAAAATTGGTTGCTTACCTTTAGGAGGTCCCTTTTTGAATGGGAAAAGAAAGAGCTTCACAGACTTCTTGTCATCTTAGTAGCATCTCCTTCTCTGAATCTAGGTGTAAAAGACAGTGCAGCTTGGTTATCTTCGAAACCTGGTTAGTCCCTTGTATCCACTCTTTATAACCATTCTAACCTTGCCTTTGGTAACACTGTTAGTTCAAGTAGTTTGGTTTGGCTCAACTATCTGCCACCCAAAGTGCAATGTTTTGGTTGAATCGCATGGAAACACAAGGTTAAAACATCTATGTTCTTGCAACGGATTGGTGTATTGGATAGGTTGGCTTCTATCTCTTGTCTCTTCTGTAAAACACAACAGGAAATAATTCATCTTGTTCTGATTCACTACCCTATGGTTTGGAGGATTTAGAATGGGTTGTTACAATGGTGGGGAACTCTTTGAGTGGTTTCTGGTTCTGTTGAGGAGCTGCTGCAGTGGTGGGCAGGTTACATTTGCAAGAAAAAAGAGAGGAGAATGTGGCGTGCCATACCATTGGTCAGTCTTTGATCCATCTAGAAGATCATAAATGAGTGCCTCTTTCAAGCCTCCTATCAAAACATTCAGGTGTTGTAGGAACTCATAATCACAAGGCTTGCTATCTGGTTAAAGTCCTCTTCCAAAGAATTCCACTTCTCCATTAATGACCTTCTCTTCAATATTTCTGGTGTGAGGCATTGCCTTCGTTCATGAGGTGCATTTTGGTTGATAAGGTTCATGGCATGGCAGTAGTGTTTTTTGCACAGATCTTATGCTCTCTGATCTATTGCTATTTAATGTTCTAATCTGGCTGCTGGTTTGTTTGTAGCTCTAGGCAGCAGATTACACTCTGGTCTACTGCTAATTATTGTTTTGGACATGTTGATGGTTTGTTTGCAGTAATAGGCAGCAGAGTTTTAGTTGCTCTGTTCTTTCAGGGTGTTCATTCCTTTGCGCTTGGTGTTTTGATTTGATTTGATTTGATCTGTTAGTCTTAGATTGGTCTGATTGCTGCTTTTCTGATGACTTAAAATCTGGTTGGGGTTGGTCTGAGTTCTGCATTTTTCTGGGTAATCTTCCTTGCCTGCTGTTTTCTTGCTGCTTCAGAGTTTTGTAGGATTGAGTGCTTGCGGTGGTTGCCACTTGAGGACTGCTTTGTTGGACTAGTTTTATTTTGCTCTCTTCTGGACTGGTTTTCTTTTCTTTTGCTCTGTTGGTTTCTCACCAACTAGGAGGTCGGAGCTTTGATCTAGCTTCTAGCTCCTCTTTATTGATGTAATTTTCATACTCCGTATGTTTTCATCAATAAAGTCTTCTTTTTGCCGTTCAAAAAAAAAGAGTTAGAGAATGTTGTTAAGAAAGGTACAAAGGTACAAAAGCAAAGATTTTATTAATATGAATATCCATACAGAAAACACAAATGTAAAAGTGAATATGCGGCCAATTACAATATCAGATCAGTTCTTCGTCATCTTCAAATTGTGCCTCTGTCGATGCTTCAAGAGGTCCAATAGTTTCATCAACAGTTGTTCCATCAATACCTTGCCTAACCCAATCCATGTCCTCCTCACAAGTGAAGGAAGCTACATCTAACTCTTGATCACCAAATCCTTCCACTTCGTTGTGATGTAGTCCTTCATCAATAGTTGGCTGTTCTCCACACACCTCATACAAGTCTCTAGGTTTCATCTTGAGTACAACATTCCAATCTTCATCAACAGAATCATTAACATAAAAGACTTGTTGTGCTTGAGATGCTAGGATGAATGGCTCATCACTGTCTTGTTTCTTCGCATATAACAAGTGATTGAAATTAACAAGTGTAAAACCAAAATCATCTTGCTTGAGTCCCTTATTGTTATCAATCCAGTTGCACATGAATAACATGTATCTATGGTCGTGTGAGTAATATAATTCAATAATATCTGTCACATATCCATAGTACGCTACATCACCTTCCACTGGATTAATGTCTTTCGCACTTGCATAGCTAGAAGTCTTTGCCTTCACCATAACCCCACTATTCTGAGTTTTTCTTCTCAACTCACAACTCTTAGTATGATACCTAGTACCATTAATTATATACCCATTAAATCTGGTGGCCTTTTGGCTGGGTCCCAAAGCCAAAATTTTAATCTCTTCTGACAACGCTACATTTTCAGTAGCTAATAGCTCAGCAACCTATTTTTCAAAAAAAGTTATCAATATTAAACATCAATTAACAACTTCAAAAATATAGAAGCACATGGATTGCGAAAATATAGAAGACTTGTGCTTAACATGCACTTACATGAGAATTGAACCATTTGGGAAACTCATCATTGTGACGACGATCCACATCATAATCTCTAAGACGACGATGTGACCGCTTAATAAATTCACGATGTTCCCTACACAATTAAACTACTTGTAAAATGCACGATAATTATAGTTGGTATAAATACATTCACAATGAGACAAAGGTTGCATCTATCTTACTCTCGATATGGGACAACCGCAGCAATGTTAAATAACATATACCGATGAGCCTGTACCCATGTTGTGTTATCAAGAACAAACCCTTTTCCTTTTCCTAAAGCCCGCCCCATTAATATCTCAGGATTGTCACTAACATCGCAATTCCTTAACGGTCGATGCAATTTCGACTCAACATCATGCAAGTACCTTGAGCAAAATGTCATACATTCTTCGACCAAGTATCCCTGTGCAATCGAACCTTCAGGATGACTTCGATTACGCATGTATGATTTAAGCGTCATAAGATACCTATAAACAAAAAGATGCATACATGACTTCCAAGTATAAACAATCAAATATATACAAAATGGACATTGGAGTAGAATTACACACCTTTCTATAAAGTACATCCATCGATATTGCACTGGACCGGCAATCTTCGCTTCCTCTGCTAGGTGAATGGGTAAGTGCTCCATTATATCGAAAAATGATGGAGGAAAAATTCTCTCAAGATGGCAAAGTGTAAGAGCGATTTGGGATTGAAGACGATTTAGACCATCCACCTCTAGGGTTTTGAAACACAACTGCCTGAAGAAATTGCTTAACTCAATTAATGGTTCAACCACTTTCTTCGGTAACAAATTTCTCACTGCTATTGGAAGTATTTGTTGCATGAGTATATGGTTATCATGACTTTTGAGTCCAGATATGCTACGTTGTTTGAGGTTAACCCGACGAGAAATATTGGATGCGTAACCATCTGGAACTTTGATATTCTTTAGAAGTGTGCAGAATAGACTTTTCTCTCTATTGTTCATGGCAAAACATGCAGGAGGCAAATAATACTTGTTCCCAACCCTTTTCTGAGGATGTAGTGCCTTCCGAATTCCCATATCTTGCAAATCTCGACGAGTATTTAAATTGTCCTTCCCTTTCCCATCAACATTTAATATTGTCCACAATACATTATCACACACGTTCTTTTCAATGTGCATCACATCAAGATTGTGGCGAATCAAATTATGCTCCCAATATGATAGCTCAAAGAAAATACTCTTCTTCTTCCAATTATGACCCGAGTCCTCATTTTCCTCCTTTTCTTTCCCCTTTCTATTCCGTTTGCTAGATTGTTGACGCTTAGAATTCAATTTGAACTTAGGGCCTAGTTGTTGTAGCACATTAGCCCCTGATAACCGAGTTGGACATGGTTCGAATTCACGAGTGCCATCAAAAGATGCACTAGCTTTCCGAAATTTGTGACCCCCATTCAACCAGCGACGATGCCCCATGTAACATAATTTCCTTCCGTTCTTCAAATATCGAGAACGAGTATGTGTGTTACAACAAGGACAAGCTAAAGCGCCTTTCGTGCTCCATCCAGACAAAATTGCATAGGCAGGAAAATCATTTATAGTCCACAGTAACACAGCATGCATTCGAAACATCTGATTAGTTTCCGCATCATACGTGTCAACACCGTTTTCCCACAGTTCTTTCAATTCATCCACTACAAGGCGTAAGTAGACGTCAATATTATTTCCAGGTGAAGAAGGACCATCGATGAGCAATGTCATCATCATATGAGGCTGCTTCATGCACAACCATGGTGGCAAATTGTATGGCATTATAATAACTGGCCAACTGCTATGAGAGACATTCATTGCCTTGAATGGATTGAATCCATCCGCTGCTAAACCCAGTCTGACATTGCGAGGCTCACTCGCAAACTTGGGATACAAATTATCAAAATTTTTCCAAACTGGAGAGTCAGCAGGATGTCTCATTTTGCCGTCATCAATTCGGCCCTCTGCATGCCATCTCATTAAAGAAGATGTTTTGGATGACATAAACAATCTTTGAAGCCTTGGAATCAATGGAAAGTATCTAACAATCTTATGCGGAATTCTTTGTTGCTTCTTCTTAACATCATTCTCCTCTCCCTCAAACTGTTTGTATCTAGGCATATGACACACTATGCAATCATCCATACCAGCTGTTTCCTTCCAATATAGTGAACAATCCCTTGGGCATGCATGTACCTTATGATAATCGAGGCCCAAGTCCCTAAGAAGTTTCCTAGTTGCATAAAATGACTTTGGCAAAGTTTCACCCTTTGGGAACGAATCCTTCAAAAGCTCGAGCAACATCGTGAAAGACTTGTCACTCCATCCACTAAGGCACTTGATGTGCAATAACCGAACAATAAATGAGAGCGTTGAAAACTTCTGACACTCAGGATACAACTCTCTTTCGGCCTCTTTCAATAAATTGAAGAATTTTTCGGTTTTCTCATCTGGACCTTGTTTAATACCAGAACTTGCTGCCTCGTGAATAAAGTTTGGTGGAGGAAGTCCAAATCCTTCGTATAGCATTTCATAAGTTTCATCACCATCGTTCGAATCAGTTTGCCCGACATTCACATTGTGTGGCACAGGCGATGACAAATTCTCCCCATGAAAAATCCAACTGGTGTAACTTGGAAGAAACCCGTTGATCATTAAATGTTCCCCTAACAGGCCTTTCTCCACCAATTTGACATTACGACACCGTTTACATGGGCATGTGACTTCATTCAACAACGGCTTATTTTCGCATGCAAATTTAATAAATTCCTTAACCCCTTGTATGTATTCCGGGTGCAACCTATGCTGATTTATCCAACTTTTATCCATCTGACTCTGTCTTACACTACAAATGTCACTGCCAAATCAACAAAGTTTAAAATTACCGTTCCATTTTAATTAATCTCAACCTCAATTAAGTACCTTATAATGCATGCGATATGACATCATTCACCTCTAACTGGTCTCTAATATGTTGGTTCATCCTACTTTCCCATTCAGGAATGCACGGTCTATATTGTAAAAAGCAGTTCATACCGCTCTGTTCATCTCTAACGAAATTTCGGCAGCATCTCCCCATGGTTCTCCAAATACACGACATAGACTAAGTGTACTGCTACACCTTGTCTAGTATGCACTCGGAGAACACAAGGAGTTGCTACACGAAATCTCTACGAGATGGACTATAAGCAGTAGAACTACTAATTACAATACAGACTTGTGCTCCTGAACTGTCCAAACTGGACAATCCAAGAAGAGCTTCATCAAAGATGACTAGGTATCTCTAATGAAGATTCTTGGACGGGTCTAAGGCTATTTATGCATGCATGCACCATTAATGATTGCATCCCGGTGGTGCATTCTAAATTAGTACCATCAAGCATACTAGAAGCATATCTAGTATGAAGCATATTAATGAAGAAACCAAAAGTTTCTACAATGCTCTTGATAGATTATTATAGATTCAAGAAATACATTGCTCTCTCAAATCCATCTATAATAGAATAATTTTGGCAAGAACTCATGGATGTGGGAAGTTCAAACCCACTACCCAAACCAATAACTGTAGCAAAGCTCGAATACTTCTGATAATGATTCAAAAAACACCAAAGAGCAGCCACCAAATGAGGAATCACATTCACAATCACAATCACAACCACAATCACAATCATATGATAGAACAAAATTATTTTTATCAACTAAAAGTATAGCATAAGATGTCATACATCTTCCAAGTATGAAGTATGCAATTTACAATTGTACGGCCATATTTGGATTGCCCCTGAAACATTGAGGGAAGATAACATAAAAAATAAAAATAAAGGATGCATAGGATAGAAGTTTAACACACTCTGTTCCTACAATTTGCCTACACTATTTTTCAATAACATAGAGCTTTCCCTATAATTCCCGAGTTTTCAAAAAACTAAATTAATGGCATCAGCCAGCCAAATTTAGAATTCAGAACTGTAAGAACAAAATTCTTAAAACCGGTATCTAATGACATCAAATGCCAGATAATTAATATGCAAGCACCAAAGGCATTAATGCTTAACAATAAACTCTAATCAATTGGACATTCACATAAATTAATACGACATGATTTTCAATCCCGTGCACTAGATGGAATTAATTGCCCCTGGAATCCAGATCAATGGCACACCCAAAAACTTTTACTTGCAAGTAAAATCAACAAAAGACACTAATAACAATGCAAACAAACCCACAGTTATAACAAAATTAAACTGACTTGACTTGACTTTTAGTAAGACAAAAGGGATCACAACTAATAGAGATGGTATGAAATCTAATGCAATAAATAAGGTAAAACATGCATTTCACATAAAAGAGAGATGATAACATTAAATTTATGTTGAAAAGAGGCTAAATGTTATGTTAATTAAAACCTTAAACCCAATATAATTATACCAAACATTATCCTAAACCTCAAGAAAGGTTAGTGTAATTTACCCAAGAAATATTGCTTAGTCAACTACTATACAGGGTAACAGGTCCAATATCCTCAGGTAACATTTCATAGATTTTACAGTAGCAATTAACCTAATTTTTTCCACATAAGGAACCCATTACGATTTTGATCAAGGTTCAATACATTGATGATAAAAACATAAATATACATACATATAAATATGGAATTGAATGGAATAAAGAGAGAGATTAGAAGAGAAGGAAGTACTGGAGTAATCTGGACTCCAAGCATGGCATGTAATGCACTGAGGAAGAAAAAATAAAATAAAATGGCCTTGCTAATAAATGTATTGACTACTCTCTTAGTAGATTTTGAATTTTGTACCTACACTTGTGAACCTCAAAGTCTTGGATTCAGGATGGATTAGCAAGGCACATTCTGAAGCTTGGCTCTCCAATGAATTTTTGGTATCTCATAGATTGAAAAAAAAGTTTAAAAAAAAAAATTATTCATATCATTATTTATAATAAATTAACCCTAGTTTATAAAACAAAAACATATAAAATAGGAAAACTAAATCAATACGAAATAGGGAATGTAACTATTGTAGCATATTCTATTCTAAACCTACATTTTTCTAATCAACTATAGATTTCAAAATAGTAAAATTATGATTATGAATTTCCTAAAATCTCGACTACATCATTCTCCACTATTTGAAAAAATTCATCATCTAATTTCTGTTGCTTAGAACCACTTGGCATGATTGTGATTATCTGCATCCACCTTGTATTTAAGTTTAATTTTCTCAAACTTAAATTTCAAAAAATCTTCAAAAATTAAATCAAACTGAATACTTATGCTCTGTTTGAGTAAGTGAAAAATATTAATCAGAAACAGAGAGAGAGCGTGTACCGATTACAGTTCAGAAACAAATCTTCGAAATCGCTTCAATGGAGCTTCGAAATCGCGGGCGATGGAGCTTCGATCTGAATCTTCGATGAAGCTTAGATCTGAAACTTCGATGGAGCTTCGATCTGAATCTTCGATCTGAATCTTCGATGATGGAGCTTCGATCTGAATCTTCGATCTGAATCTTCGATGGAGAGGGTTGAGAGAGAGAGAGAGAGAGAGAGAGAGAGATCTGTCCGTATGTATTAAGGGTTGAGAGAGAGAGAGAGATCTGTCCATATGTATTAAGGATTCAAAATGGTTTCGGAGGCGCGTGTTATTGTTCAAAAAAGAAAAAAGAAAAAAAAAAAAAGGGGCGCGTGTGGCTACCGCATTCGGAGGCGTTTTTCAACGCCTCCCATTATAAAACGGTGTCGTTTTGTGTAATAGAATACGCGGCGTTTTATAAAACGCCGTTAAATACTACTAACAGTGACGTTTAAATAAACGTCGTTACAAAAACGCCACCAAATGCCCTTTTTCCTGTAGTGAGACCTGCCAGGGAGTATTGCAGTAGTTATGCCTCAAGGTTGCCTTCCACTTGTGGCTACGAATTTTATAGTAGTCGTTTAACTCTTTATGAAGTTTAGTAAAATAATATGCATTAGTGTCCAAGATAACTTCTTTGCCAAGTCTGTTAAAGAGATTTGACACATCATTGTTGTCACTTAGCCAGTTCTCAATAACTTTGGCTTTAACAAGTAACTCGACATCCTTGGAAGTGTTGATAAGGTAAACCAAAATCACGGTGTAATCAGTCACAAACTTAACTTCACAATGACATTGCTCATAGGCAATAATGTTTCGTAGCAAACGTTCTGTCGAATCATTTATTTTTTTTTGTGGGATTTCCAAAACATTGCCGCTAAATTTTATGTCAAATAAACTTTTGCTTGAACTTACCTTAAACTTCACTCCAGCCTCATGAAGCTCTGTTGCACTTGGTATAAATTCAAATTTCCTTTTAGTATGTTGCAAACTTTTTCTTGGTACGAGACAACTTCTTAGCAAATCAAGAAAATGTTTTACTTCTAAGGGGTTAATATCCCGTAGAACTGGACGTTCTTGTATTTTGTTTGAATTAAGAAACCAATGAAGGGTGAGACAAATAAAGGGGTAGGACAAGGTCTCATTTTCGTTAAAGACCAAGTTTATATTGGTCATTTCGAAAAGATCTTGGAGAACAAAAAACGGAAGTTGATTTTCAAGCAATAACAAGTCTTGGCTTATATCATTAATCATCCATGGTTTTCTAAATATCCGATCATTTGGAGTTATTAAATCATCAAACCAGTACCTCAATAGGACTTCAATGATAAACGCAGCATCCACAAGAATAATTTCCAAAAATTTGTCACTGTCGAGGCTGATTGTTTCTGCATAATATCTGCGGATTCTTTCTTCATTTTCCTCCATGAACTTGACCAATTCCTCCAAACTCTTTTGACTCCGCTGCATGAAATAGTTGAAGTACCTCCACTTGTGGTCTTCCATGTCTTCTAGGCCTTCTTTGCCATGGTGAAGCGGCCCAATTGAGACTCTGAAAGGAGTATAAGCCTCTTCATTGATGTTCCGAAATTTGTTGGGAACTTTATATATACAACAATCAGGGGATGGGCAAGATAACTTAGCTAACTTCTCCCTGATAGATTTAACTAGTACCTCCACATCAATTGAAGCATCGCCATTTCTGCTAGTAGTTCCATGTCTTGATGTGCCAAAATTTTCCATTGTTAATGTAATGGGTTTATGTGGTTTTCTGGCAACAAGATAGACATCCATTTGGATTTAGCACCAAATTATAAATTAAAAAAACTATTTAGCTACTATTAGCCTCTCAAGTGCTAAACGTGTTTTTATGCTCAAGTCATGTTATGATTTGGGGCAATGATAAAGGTCAATTGTACTCCTTAATTGATGGGAAGTTATTTGATGGTTTTTTAGTATTATTGTCTAATGCTTCCGAATGTCACATGATTGCGTGGGACTTGTCCCTAAATGTAAGAAATTATGTAATTGTATGGCGAGTATTGTATAATGTTTCAAGGTCAACAAACAATTTTTGATATACGATAAGTTTTGTAAGTGAAAATGAACGGACTTGATTATATGAGTTGGTGTAAGTTGGTGTAATTTTTATAATTATAAAAATAAGGTCTCGTTTAGGAAGCGACCCGTTTAACCAAAAAGTCAAAAAGTCACTAAAAAAATCAAAAAGCCAACAACTCATACCAAAAAGTCAAAGATTCTCTTTTCTCTTTACTTTTTGTACATCTTTTCGTAAAAAGTTAAAAAGACATCCCAAATATACTAGTCTTTTTTAACTCATATTTTAACTAAATAGTTAAAAAATTACTAAATTAACCTGTCCTCAAACGAGACCTAAGCTCAGAGTTGATGTAAGTATACTAATACCTAATCAAATTATATGAAACAGGAAAAAATAGATAAGTATAATGGAATTCCCATCAAGTTGGAATATTTAGGTAAAGTTACTTTAAACCCAATTGTTGTAGGGTAAACCCTATATGTCTATAGCTATCCCTCGCCACCACCCAACTTAAATTAAAGCACATCATATTTACAAACATATTTTATTACACGAGCTAGCAAACAAATCTCTGATTTTTATTTTTTTTATTTAATATATAATTATAAAAACAAGTAAACAAGAAAAAAAGCTACAAATCAATGAAACAGTGGAACAATAATTACATTATAGATAGAATCTTTTTTTGTGCAACTCTTTCACACAAGAAGAACTTGTACCATGCACACAAAAAACTTACATTATGAAAATAAAAATATTTTTTCACTGGTCCATTTTTTTCAATAATCAAAAACAAAATAAGAAAGAAATGGGAGATATTATAAAGAAGTCTAATGATAAATCATTTTGGTTAACAACACCTAAAAGAACTTGGACCATATCTAGCTAATTGAATAACAAGTTCTATAAAATCATAAGGAAAGAGGGCTCTGGTTTGATATCCTTAACGTTGAAAAAATATAAAAAATAAAAAAGGAAAAATTATGCAAATAGTCCATGTACTTTACACGATGTGTCAATTTTATCTCTGTATTTTTAATTTGCTCGATTTTTTCCCTTAATTTAACAGATTGTGTCATTTTAATCCAATAAATAATGGTTGTAAAGTTAATTTAATGAAAAGTCAAATAATGTGTCAATTGATCCCTGTATTTTCCATAATGTGTCAATTTAGTCCCTGTCAAAATCAAGAAAATTGAAATTACAGAGACCAAATTGATACATTATTTGACATTCTGTTAAATTAATTTAACAACCATTATTTATTAGACTAAAATGACACAATCTGTTAAATTAATGAGCAAAATCGAGCAAATTGAAACTACATTGACCAAATTGACACATCGTGTAAAGTATAGACACTATTTGCATAATTTATCCAATAAAAAATAGTTTACCTTTCCTTTCCCTTCCCTTCCCTTCCCTTCCCTTTAATAACATGGCTCTAGGTGGTGGATACATTTCATCGACTGGTTTTAACAATCTATTTTTATTTTATTTGAAAAAATAGGAATTAATTTGATGAAAATAAATAACAAAAAGATATTTTCGCCTGAACAAAATGAAAATCATATGAAATGAATAAATATCTTTGATTTTTTCAAGTTTTTTGTTTTTACTTTGATTCATATAAGATCAAATACAACACATAATCAATACAAAGAAACTCTTGAGGTGCGAGGGAAATCCCAATAAATTTTTCACATTTTTTTTATTTCATTCATATAAGATTAAATACAACACATAATCAACACAAAGAAACTCCCAAGGTGGGTGAGAAAATCCCAAGAAATACACGGGAATGCATGTGAGGAGATTCAAACCACTAACATGCAAGAGTTCTAACTAATTGAACTAGTGTTGTTGATTTTTTTTTTCACTTTTTTCAAAATCGAGTTTTTAGTTTTTTTTTTAATAAAAAATAAAATAAAATAACAAAAAATATATTTTAAAAACAAAATCAAGTAGAATGAGTGTGGTTGATTTTCAGGTGCCATTCCCTGCGGTTTGAATCATATGCGGTTTATCTCCTAACATAGGGAAATGACTACGTCTACTTTTCCATCCAAGTTAACTGGTTGTGAGTTTCACACACCCATGAAGAGAGTAAGCTTTATTTTAAGACTAAAATACTTTTTATATATCTTTAAATTTACAAAAACATGCCATTCTTTCCTAAACCTATATATATACACACCTACACAGATAATTTTTTTTTTTTTTTTCATTTTTTCTCTAATGGCTGCCCACTATATCAATGAAGTTTGTTAGGTCAAAACAGTGGCAAGCAATCAATAAAAACTTTCTAGTTCGGGAAAAAAAAAATCTCGACTATTTATGGTGGTGGGTTTGATTTCTTTATTCAATTTTTTATTATGGTTGGTGGATTTGATTACCTTGATTGTGGGTGTTTGGTAGAGCTTAAATCCAACTTATTTCAGCTTTTAGGTTAAATTAAGTGGTTTTTGTGTATTTGGTGTAGCTCAATTGATCAACTTTTAGTTTAAATTAAGTCAAAAACGTGATTATTTTTTGAGTGAGGGAGGAAGTGCTTTTCAGATTCAGCTTAAGTGCACAGCTGGAGTTGGAGAGGCAAAATACCTTAAATGCCTCTCACAATTTTAGGTTATTGCAAGTGTGCCATGTATATAAACCAAACACACTCATTTCTGTCTCTCGCACGAACCAGAGAGGTGATTTCTAGCGAAGGGATGTGATTTCAGCAAACCAAAGCTCTCTTTATTGTCCTCTCTCTCTCTCTCTTCACGATCTCCGGCGTCGCGAGATAGCTTGACTGTGACAATCGCGTGACAAAACCCTAGCTCTCTTTCTCTCTCTCTTTGCAATCTTCGGCATCATGAGATAGCCTGACGGTGACGATCGCGTGACAAAACCCTAGCCCTCTCCCTCTCTTCGCAATCGACAGCGTGACAAATCCTAGCTTTCTCTCCCTTTTCGCGATCGACGTCGTGACAAAACCCTAGTTCTCTCTCTTCGCGATAGTGGCTAGGGTTTTGCAAGGGGCTACCGACAGTGAGATGATGAGGAGGAGGAGGAGGAAAAGAAGAAGAAGAAGAAGAAGAAGAAGAAGAAGAAGAAGAAGAAGACGAAAAAGAAGGGGCTGTTGGCGGTGGGTGAGAAGTAATGTTTTCAAAACTGGAGCGGTGAAAAAATTGGAAAAGGGACCGGGTAGACGGGTCACCGGTTCAAACCGTCGGGTCAAAACGGTCGAACCGTGATGTCATAATTAATATTATATAATTAAAAAATATAACTATATATTATAAATAAATAAAAATATATATAAATAATCAAATAAAAATAAAAATTGTTGCATAATATTTATTAATAATATTTAATAAAGTCATAATTGATAAAAAAAAAAAAAAAGTCACTTATTTTAAAGAAACTAAATTTTTTAAACATTCCCTTCAAACAAATTGATTGAATGCTAGATTTAATTTTGGAGGGAAATGAAATTTTCAACCCTCCCTTCAATCAATATGTTTCAAATAATTTGATTGAATCCCACATAGAATTTTGTAGGTTCTCTTTGAAAAATCTTTTCCTATAAATATGAATAAACTTTCATAATCTTCTTAATCTTTCAACGAGACTTTTTCTTATGAGAGGAGACTCTTGAAATAAGAATTTTTAGTCAAAATTTTGAAATATATATATATAAATATATAAGAAAGAAAGAAAGAAAGAATAAAAAACAAAGGTAAAACAAAAAACAAACCAGGCCGACCCTCCCAACCCGGTCCGGGTCACCAATTTTGCTGGTTCGACCATCGGGTCACCGGTTTTGCTCCCACTCCGAGTTTAGGGGATTGACCGGACCGGAACAAGGCCCGGTTCCTGGTTCAAACCGGTCCGATCAGCTAGTTCGATCCGGGTTTGAAAACATTGGTGAGAAGGGGCTGTCGACGGTGGGTTAGAAAATGAATTAATTGGTATTATTGTAATGAATTAATAAATTAAAAAAAATAATTTTTATATTATTAATTGGTATTGTAATGAAAAAAAATTTAATAATAATAATAATAATAAAGAAAAGAAATACATAAATAAATAATTAAAATGAATATAAAAAAATAATATATAATGAAATCACAACATTAATATAAATTAGAACATAAATATTAATTGGTATTAATTTTAATAAATTAAACAAAATTAACAGCAAAAAGAAGAGAAGGAAAAAAAAAAAAACCAAGAGAAGAAGAAGAGCAAAGAAAATAAGGAGAAAAAGAAAAGAAAATATAATAAAATGAAGAAAAATAAAAAAAGGTATTTTAAATGAAATCACAAATCTTATAAGGGCAAAAAAGACATTACATGGTAAAAAATTATTTTACAACTTATTTAACCAAACACTGCTCTGCTGATTAAATCTATAATCCTACATTAAAGCTATAATTTATAATTTATTAAGCTACCTGGACTTGTTTTGCAATGGGTGACTAATCTTGATTTGATTACCTGTGGTGATAGGTTTGATTTTTTTGTTTAATTTTTATTAAATCTCTAGTTGGTGAGTTTAATTACCTTGATTATGTTATGAATTTTGATTGAATACAGTGGATTTTTCACCGGACTAGTTTTCTGATGACTCTCTTGAAAACAGGTGAGCTTTGTCTTTTCAAATTGACGCTGCCGGAATATGCGAAAATAATTTTTAAAATTTTGGAAACAACTTTGATGTTTTCTTTAAAAACATGTATTTTGCAGAAAATTTCCAAAACAGTTCATAGAACAAGTACTATCCGAAAATGAAAACCCAACAAAATAATTCTAAAACATCAAAACCCAACAAAGGATAAAAAAAAAAAAAAGGCAAGAAACAAACTGAATCAAAATCATATCTTGAAACACTTTGAGAACCAAATCCAAGAATATAAATATTCACAAATCTGAACAAAAACCCATATCAAAAATTGAAAAAAAAAAGAAAAAAAGAAAAAGAAAAAGAAAAAGGAAAAGATTGTGAATCTAGAACTTCATGGACAACTCAAGTCTTTTTGGCTGAATAAAGTGGGTAACCCATAAGTAATTGACTTCCAATTGAAGTCGTGCAAGTGTATTGGTGAGCAAGATAATTGTGCAAGTGAATATAGAGGTGATATATAGAGAGAGGAGGAAGAAGATGATAGTATAAAGGTCAATTTATATGTTTTGTTCACTGAAATTAGCATGTGTTTTAGTTCACAAATTACATGAAAGTTATGTCATTATTTTCAAATAATAGGGAGGTAAACTGCACATAGTAAATATGTTTTAAATATCTGATCAATTTAATTTTGTGTATGAATGATATATATAAAAAATTATATAAAATAAACAATTTGAATTATAAAAATAAAACCATTTGTTCCAAAAAAAAAAATTACAAATACAAAATCTGTGGTACCGAGTCCTAAAAGAAAATAGAGAGAGATAGATATAGAGAAAAAAAAAAGATGGAGAGACCAACCTGCAAACGTTTTGGGCGCCGTTGATATTCTTCTAGTTGGAATTTGATTTGGTTCTTCTCAACCACCTGTCATTCATTTATATAGTATAAATCAGTAATCTTATGGAAAAATATAATTAAAAAAATAATAATATTTTGTGCAGATGGTAAGTTCCCAAAGTTGAATAAGTCTAGGTTTCATACTATTTTTTTTAATTAATTAATTTACTTTTTTGGTATTTGAGTTCTTCTTTCTAACGTTATTTTTTGGTGTTTGACCTACAGCTACAAAAGTTATACTTTTTTTTTTGGGTTTTTTACTGGCCGGTCCTGAGTTTTGCACTTATTACCCTCTTACTCCTGAGGTTTTATCTTGTGCACCAACAGGTCCTGAGACTTTTTTTTTTTGTACCGTTTTACCCCTCTCGTGTTCTGGCACGTTTCTGTTTGGATTTTCCATCAAAATATTCTGTTTGTGGTTTGGATTTCTGTGGAACTTCCCGATTTGGTAATGTATTATTGTGGAGCTTCGTGATTTCTGATTTCGCGGTTGGTGTGTCTTTGCGATTTGCGATTTCGTGTTTGGTGTGTTTTTGCGATTTGTGATTTGCGATTGCGTGCTTGGTGAGTCTTCTTATTTGTGATTTCGCGTTTGGTGTTTAGGTCGACTGGTTTGTTTGATTTTGATTTCAATTTCAATGTTTTGTTTCTTTTTAATTTGATTTTGTGATTTTGATTTTGTGGTGAAATTGTTGTTACTCTGTTGTTTCTGTTGTGATTGAATTTGTGTTTTCATCATGATATTGAAAGTTTTGAGATATGTATTTGTTGATTGAATTTTATATTTATATTTTTTTTGGTTAAGAAATTGTGTTGATTGAACAGAGGTGTTGGTTTGTTATTTTATACAGTGATAATTTTATGGCTGTGTATTTTGGGGGTGATGTTGGATTAACTTTTTAACAGTGATAGATTTATGAGTATGGGAATAGGATATGAAAAGGTTGCATAATGTAATGGTAAGATTCAAATCGAGTTACCATGTCTAATAAGTGTAAGCCTTATTCACTGTTCTTGGTCTTTGGTGGTGTTAACTGTTAAAGTTATGAGTGTTGGTTTTTGGATGTGTTTGAGTTGGTTGACAATTTTATCACTGTATTTGATTTTGTTTTTAGGGTGTTTGAGTTGTTTGCTGATATGTAATTGTTGTTTGTTGCAGGATTTATACTGATGGAGAATTGTTTGTTTCTTATGTGCAAGTTTAGAGGTGTGACATTGGTTATCAAGTATAATGATGGATTTAATTTCAATGATTTAGTATATAAATTGTGTGCAAAGTGGAGTGAGTTAGTTGGTAGTTCTTTGAATATATCGTATTCAATGCCTGGACATTCTTCCTGTGGTCTACAAAGTGAAAAGGATTTGGAGATTATGGTTGGACTGGCACTTTCTTGTGATATTCATTGTATTGATGTTTTTGTAAAGTGTTGTTCTTTGGGTGAAGGTTATATGCTTTGTGATGGTGAAGCTAGTAGTAGTAGTAGTAGTAGTAGTGTTGTTTGTGAAACTGATTTTTTGCCTTCATTTTATTCAAATCAACGGAAACCTTTACTCTCCGATGGGTGGGTTAATTGTTTGAAAGGAGTGGGACAAAGGTTTGCTCAAGGAGTTGTTGAATTTCGAGATGCGTTGTCAAAGTATTCTATTCATTCCGGTTTTGATTTTGATTTTGTTAAGAATGATAAGGATCGTGTCACTGTTCATTGTAAGAGAATGGCTGATTTGGGATGTTTATGGAGCGTGCATGCTAGAGTGGAAAATTATAGTAAAGCTTTTGTTATTAAACAATTTGATGATGTTCATACTTGTGGATCTTCTTTTCGTATAATTAAACATGCTAGGATGACTTCAAGTATGATTGGTGTGTTAATTTCAAGTGATATTCGTAAGAAGGCTTTGACATCGGTTAGTGAGGTGGTTTGTGATTTCAAGGACTATTATGGAATAGAAGTTTCTTATCGACGAGCTTGGATGGGTGTTGAAAAAGCAAGAGGTCTTGTTTTTGGTGACTATTCATCATCATTTGACGATCTTCGTTGGTATGTTGATGCTGCTAATGCTTGCAATCCGGGGAGTGTTTTTGATATGGAATTTGATTTTGATAGTAAAGGAAGACATTTCAAATGTTTGTTTTTTGCTTTTGAGGCATGTATTCATGGTTTCAAGTATTGTAGGCCTGCGTTGATGCTTGATGGAACTTTCTTGAAAGGAAGACACAAAGGTTGTTTATTGGCTGCTACGGCAAAAGATGGTAACCAAGGTATATTTTATGTCTATTTTGTTATTATTATTGAAACAGTGATAATTCTATCATTTATGTTAATTGAGAGTGCTCATTATTGAGTATGGTGAATCTATTAGTGATAAATTTATGCTGTATACTTTTGTTAAATTTTTATATTTATACAGTGATAAATTTATCTATGGCTGGTGCTATATGTTATATAGTTTGTGTTTTGATTTTGTTTTTGTAATTTTTTTATTTGTTATTGTTAACGTGTATATATGTTTTGTTTGTAGGTTTATATCCATTATGTTTTGGTATTGTTGATAGTGAAAGTTATGACAGTTGGCATTGGTTCTTGTCAAAGTTATCTGCTGTTTTGACTCCGGAGAGGGATATTGCGTTTGTTACTGATCGACATGGAGGTTTGTTGAAAGCTTTAGCTGAAGTGTTTCCGTTTTCTTCTCATTCTTTTTGTCTAATGCATTTGAAGACAAACTTGAAGACTTATTTGTCAGCGAAGAGTCGTGAATCTAAAGAGTATTTGCTTACTCTTTTTAGTAGATGTGCATATGCTCCTACTATAGAGTTGTTTAATGAGCTATTTGAAGAGTTTAAGGGTCGTTATGGTCGTAGTGTTGAGAAGTTTCTTGAGGATTTGCCTAATGAGTGTTGGTGTAACGCTTATTTTCACGGCAAGAGGTATGGTGAAATGTGCACAAATGCTGCGGAATCTTTTAATTCATGGATTAGGGATGAACGCCATTTGTTTTCAACTAGTCTTGTTGATGCTATACGGGTGAAACTAATGGAGCAATTTTCAAGAAGGAGAGAAGTTGGTAATAAGTGGAATCGTATTGTTTGTCCTTTTGCAGAGAAAAAGTTGGAAGAGGCTTTTAATGATACAAAAGCATGGATAGTTAAGAAATGTAGTGATGACATTTATGAAATCCAATTGGATCAATCAGTTATGGTTGATATTGGGAAACGTTGTTGTTCTTGTCGATTGTGGGAAATTGATTCTTTTCCTTGCAAACATGGTTTTTGTGCTATAAAGAGGAGTGGGAAGGATCTGAATTGCTTTCTTGATGATTACTACCGTGTTTGTAGTTATTGTGATTCTTATTCACACTCTATCTATCCAGTTCCTAGTATGTGGAAGCCAAATGTAGTTGGTGTTGATGATGTTGTTTTGCCTCCTCTTTGTAAGAGACCAGCTGGACGTCCAAGAACGGAGAGAATACCTTCTAAGGGCGAAATCAAGAGAATTAGATGCAGTAGGTGTGGAAAGATGGGAACTCATAATCGGAAGACATGTAAAGAAGCTTTGCTTTAGTTGTATTGATTTTAATTGAATTACTTTGTTTGAGAGTTGAGAGGTGTTACTTGCATTGAATGATTGAGTATTTTTGGAAAGATGTATCATTTTGGTACTGGCATTGAATGATTGAGGAATTTGTTGAACAGAAATTATATTTTTTGCTGATATTTTTACAGGATTAAGTTTCACAGATTTATATTATTTGATTTGGGTTAAATGTAGTTGCTGTTTTTGCTGTTTTGTACAGTGATAAATTTATCACTGGTTGGTTGGGACAAGTTGATGGATTATTTTTTTTGTAAGAATGATAAATTTACCATTGATGTGGTTCTTGAATTTTGTTATTTGGAAGAATGATAAATTTATGATTTATTGTGTTCGAAGAGTTGATGGGTTATTACATTTATGTCAGTGGTTAATAAATTTATCACTGTGATATCCAAGCTAATGTTATTTTCTACACTGAAAAATTTTTCATTGTCTGGAGTAATGTAGTTTTCCCAGGAAAAATTTCCACAATACAAAGGTGTAAATCAAAACTCTAGAATACATAATTGTATATCTGCTGTGTTAAGTGCTTTAAAAATCAAAAAAATTTGGATGAACTACCATGTTTATCTGGTTTAGCAACAAGTTCTCAGTCTGCGTACTCTTTTGTGGTCACTCAGAAGGTAGCTTTGGATGTTTGAGTTGTTTAACTGAAGTATCAAATGGTTTTGATTATTCAGAAATCACGAAGGATGGCAAGTTCTTACATTCATTCTCAAAGTTGGGAATTTCTAGAAATTGTAACAGCATTTTAATTTTCAATCTGGAGAATGTAATAGTGCTTGTGTTTAAATTTTCAATTAAGTAAATTTTTTATTATTTTTTATAGTGTTTTGTTTACTTGAATCGGGAAAAAAGAATGAGAGGGAGAGAGAAATAGAGAGAGAGAGTTGCTGGTTTTTTTGTTTGAACATTGGTAAATTTATCAGTTTTCACAGTGATAAATTTATTAAAACAGTGATAAATTTATAAGGTAAGCAAAACAGCATAAAAATTAAATTTATTAGTATAGTGGCTCCAAACCTGTTATTAACCTTGAAATTCAACACAAATACTCATATTAGAATCAATTTTTTGAATGAAATTTGGATAACAAGACTGATATTAAAAAAGACTGAATGTTTCATTGAAGCAAATTTGAGATTGTAACAAACAAGCATTGTCCATAGTTTTGACATTGTAAGAACCAAGAACTGTCCATAAGTTTGACATTGTAACAAGTATACAAGCAAAATGTATGAATATTGACATTCTAACAACCAGATGATTCAGTGTTTCCTTTTTTTTTCTTCTATTCCAGATCTGTTGATTATTTCAGATGCAAGTCATCAATGTTTTCATCAGGCATTTGTTGTTGAGCAACTTGTTGGTCCGTCAAGAAGATAGTTAACGTATCAGCTCTCAATTGATTGCATTCTTCCTTGGAAAAAGTAGGCATTATGTTGTTATTGGAAACATATTGCCTCATGATATAGCAAACAAGGATTCCACAATCAAGCCTGCAAAAATATATTGAAAACAAAATATTATAATTTGGTTTCGTTGCTTTTTTTTAATAACAGTGTTTTGTTGTTGATAAACTTACGATGCTTCTTCTTGTTGTGGGCTGTTGATGACGTACTCTGTCTGCTGTTGAAATTTATCAGGGTGAATGAGAGTTGGGTTCTCATCCTTTATGTATTTTTCAATAACCTCTCTCTGCAACATATACATTTGTATAATTGTTGTATTAGAAAGTCAGTTGAAACAATTAATGAGAATCCATGGATTTAAAGAATGATAAATACATTACTGTATAAGTTTTCAATGTATAATTAAGCATGGATCAAGATTTATGTATTAGATTAATGGTAAGATTGATAGTGAAAAGATTTTTACCACTTCATTTGCAGCAATGTAGTGTGGATCTTTAGGTATTGCTCCCCTTGGTCTCATGGAATTGTAGAATTTCCATGAACCTTCTTGAATGTCAAGGACAATGATTGTCCAATGAAAATTTTGGTGAATTGGGAAGAGAAGGTATCTTGCTTTCATTGCTTCAGGCATCATTTTGTTCAACATTCTCTTTCTTGCTTCCTCATCTTTTGTAGTGAACAAGTGCTAACAAATATAAATAAAGAAAAATAATGTTAATTTAACTTTAAACTTTTTCAAATTAAATAGGTGGTGAGTATGAAACTTTTTTGTCACTGCGATCAAAATGTTATCAATGCATATCAAAATTTATCAGTGCATTGCAAAATTCATGTATACTACATATAAAGGGAACACATCTATTGGTGTCTTGAGGCCTTTTTTTCTCCTGCATGTGAAATGGATCTTTATATCCCCTAATATATCTATACTATGCTTCTCTTTGATTATGTAAATATTCGTAGATGATCTGTAACAGGCTATATATCCATACTGCTTATTTGAAGTACACTCATGTGAGTGTGCACATCTATTAATATATCTATAGATATATGATGATTCTGTCCATTCCATAGTTGTAATGAAAGTTGTCCATTAGTTAATAAATTAGAACAAAGAAGAACTATATGAGGTTTGACCAGTAACAAAATGAAAGTAAACTATGTCATGCAACATCATAGCATATAATCAAGTAATTTCAATTTCAAGACATCTCAATATTTGTTGAAGTTGTCAATGTCATATGCAGTAGTTTCCAAAACCCAAAAAGTGTCCAGAATTTTTAATCAAAGTATGGGATTTACTCATGCTGTCACACCACAATAACAAGGTCAAAATATATAACAGTAATTACAAAATCTGAGTCAGAAATTCTGGTTTGGTTTGCTTGACTCTTTGTTTTCACATGTCAAGCTCGGCCAGTAAAAAACCCTATGTTTTAAACTAGTTAGTCAGTTAAGGAAACAGAGGTTATACACTGATAAAGAATAAAACAAGTGTTGTTCTTCAGTTTAGCAAACTAGTTACTTACATGGCAACTTGAAATGAATGGGAATGATGTTGTCCCTTGTTTCTGTGCAAGCAAATGTTCGGCATATGCATCTATTACCTGTGTTGAAAACAAAAAACAAAACAAGGAATTAATATAAATGAAACAGTAAAGTGTTGTTTTAATGAGTTACAAATTCAACTTACAATGCCTGCCAAATCTTGAGCCTTTAATATTTTGTCAATGTCGTTTAGGTAGACATAGGTTCCGTGATGAGATCCTTGCCACACCGGCTGATCCTTGAAAAAAAAGGTTATTAGTGTTTGAATAATAAATTTATTAATATTTTTGGAATATTTGATACTTATAAATTCAATATGAGTTAATGATAAACAGATGGCAAAAGTGAAGTACAAGAGTCAATAGAGAAGATTGTTACTTTTTTTTTTTTGTATTTGTCCAATGTGCAATGAGATTTTGCCTTGATTTTTCTGGTAGGATGTTGAAAATTTCATTTGAAGTTTTGAATTTCTTCATTGCACGCTGCTGCTCTGTGTGTTGTTCTTCTGAGTACTTGTTTGCCTCAGCCAATGTTGCAATTCTCTCATGCAGAATTTTGATTTCTTCATCTTTTCTTTGCATTTGTTTTTTGTGCTGATCTTGCATTTCTTTTTTCAGCTTGTTGAGTTGCTGCTGCAGGTTTTCATTTGCAGTTTGAAGGATGTCCCTTTCCATTTGTAACTTTTGTATTTTGAGCATGTCATCTTCTATCCTCTCAAAAACAAGTACTTCTACCAGATTAGGATCCACTTCAGGCTCTTTGTGAACTTTGTTTCCTTCACTGTTTTCTGATTCAATGGGTACTGTTTTCTTTTTCTTTTCAGGGCTGATTATGTGTGGAATTAGTTCCCATGTTTCATGTTTGGATTTGTCTTCAGTCAATGTTTGTTGTTCTTTTTTAGAAGTTTTAGTCTGATTTTTTTCCTGAAAAGTAGCATCTTCATTTTCATCTTCATCTTTGTCTTCATCTTCATCTTTATCCTGAATTTTTCCTAGCAGCATTCGGTATATTTTTCTCTCTTCATCTGTGTGCTTCAAATTGTTCTGCTGTATAGATGAAAATTAAAAAAATGAATGATATGATACAAAGTTCAGAGATAAATTTCTCATAGCAAATTTTATTAGTCAATTAGGAAAATTAAACAAATCTATGATTGTTATAGCAAATTTTATCATTGAACTAGGCATAGTAATCAAATCTGTCATTGCATATCATAATTTACCACTGAATTAGCAAAAGTAATCTAATAAAGTAAATGTAAGAGAAAATGTCTAATTCAATTTATTTGTGCGGATAAATTTATCAATACAGAAATCTAATCAATTTTAGTCGAATATAAAGTAACACAAATGAAGTAATTATGAAACAAAACTCATGCACAGTAGACAAATAGAAAAACATTCATTGTGTAAAAGAATTGATTACTCAATTAGGTATACTAATGGAAATTTGTGACTCAATTAGGTAAAGTAAATAAATTTATCAGTGTGAACAAAAATTTATCACTGCATAAGAAAATATATCATTTGTTTAAACAGAACAAAGGTTAGCATTGCATACCACAATATCTTTTAGGTCTTGCAAGGATGAAGTTGCCAATTGCTGTCCCAAACATGTGATGTTCCATTTAGCAAATCTTGGGATTGCATTTTCGGCATTGGGTTTGATGGTGCTTGTGTGTTCGCATATCCAATACTGTTGAAGACAAAAAAATTGTTATGAACAAGTATTTAGTAAACATAAATATTATAGTTCATACGTTATAAGTGAGATATTTACTTACCAATAGAACCATCACACATCCTGACACTTTATCAATTTGGTTGATGTTTCTTTTTATTGATTTTGTGAGGTGTTCCTTTGCTGCGTCACACCAATCATAAGACTTCATTTTGTGAATATCCTCAATATATTTCATGAACCCCCAACCAATTGTAGTTCCAGTGCCAGGATATAACAACAACAAGCAAATCAAGAGGCACACAAGCCTCACAACATCTTCTCTGTCCTCCTTCTTCTTGCTTCTCAAAAGTTTGGTTATCAACTTTTGGATTGAAGCACTTGTCATCCTATTCTCTCTTATTTTCCTTCTTTTTGCCAAATCTGTTTCATCTTTTCTTCCATATGCAAGATGCATCTTCTTTTGTCCACATGCAATCCCAAAAATTAACTTGAAATCATTTCTTGTCAACTTCAGCTTCTTCCCTCCAATTTGAAATGTGGTTCCATCCATTTGGTATGTTTGCAAGATTTTTGCAATCACATCATCATATTTTATTGAATCTGCTTTTTAGACGGTCTTCTTTGACAAAATGTCAGCTAGAAGGTAGAAGGGAGTCTTTTTCAATATTTGGAAATGCTCCTTTTGAAGTTTGGTGGCATTGAAGAATCTGATGAGGGATAGCATGTTTGAACGGTAGACATATTTTGCTTCATGGGCATGAATTTGATCACTTCTTGTTTTTCTTCCCTCCATTTTTTTCTTGCCTTTTAGTTGGTGCTGCTTTGGTTCTTGTTTGTTTTGTTGGGGTTTGGTTGTTGTTTTTGGTTGTTGGTGTTTGGCTTTTCTTTCTTTTTGGTCTCCTTGTTTTTGAGCTTGATTTGGAGGTTCATCCTTCTGCTGCCTCTGTGCTTTCTTCCTTTCTTGTTGGTTGGTTCTTGTTTCTCTTGTTGTTGTCTCCTTTTTTTTGTCTTGTTGTTTTTTTTGTGTCTTTGTTGTCCTTCTCTTGTTGCTTTTGGATTTTTGCTGTGAAAGATCTTCTTTCTGGCATAGATAATGTCATGATAGAGGTCACAACATCTATATAAAAGGAGGACATGAATGAAGTAGGCCAACCACGCAAAATTTATGGATATAGAACTAAATTTATCATTTAATTAAGCAAAGAACGACTTGTTTTGAAAATGTTACAATAGTACTTGTTTTTATCAGTGGCAAATATGTTGCTACAGTAGCAAGATATTTTGAGTTTTGCAATTTATTTTCAGTTTAAATTGTTCAAAATTTCAGTCTAGGAAATGCTTCAATGTTCTCATGTTTAGATGAAATATAATACAAAAATAATATTTCTGTTTTAAAAATTTATTCTAACTGTACTTATATGTTACTTTTAAAAAATTTTCAATGATCAAAATAATGTAACAGTGTATGTGTTTTTATTTTCAATTTAGGTAAATTTGTAATTTTTTTATAGTGTTTTGTTTAATTGAATTTGGAAAAAAGAATGACAGAGAGAGAGAGGTGCTGGTTTTTTTTGTTTGAACAGTAAGAAATTTGTCAGTGTTCACAGTGATAAATTTCTAGAAACAGTGATAAATTTATTAGTGTAAACAAAACACTATAAGAAAATAATTTTATGAGTATAGTGATTCCAAACCTGTTTGATTTGTGGGTTCATCATTCTGCTGTCTCTGTCTTTTCTTCCTTTCTTGTTGGTTGCTTCTTGTTTCTCTTGTTGTTGTTTCCTCTTTTTGGTCTTGTTGCTTTTTTGCCTCTTTGTTGTCCTTCTCTTCTTGCTTTTGAGTTTTTGCTGTGAAAGATGTTCTTTCTGGGATAGATAGTGTCATGAGAGAGCTCACAACATCTATATAAAAGAAGGATATCAATGAAGTAGGCCAAGCACACAAAATTTATGGATATACAACCAAATTTATTATTTAATTAAGCAAAGAACCACTGATAAAACTTGGATATATTCATAAATCATTTGTATTGATTTTGTCAACTAGCAAACAAAATAATTCAAACAATCAAAGAAGAATAAGAAGAATTATGACAAAATTTATTACGTAATGAAGCAAACAAAGTTTATACAGTGAAGAGTTCTAATAATGATCAGTAAAATAGACCACTCAATTGAGTTGGGTCACATGCATTTTGGCAATAGTTGGAAAGGAATTCATGTGTGACATATAAATAAGTTGGTATTGTTTTTTACCTTCAATGGATTGTTGCTGTTTGCTTATTTTTTCTTTTGCTTGTGCTGGTTTTTGAGGTTCATCTGCAGGTTGTTGTTTTTGATGTCTCTGTCTTTTCTCCATTTCTTGTTCTTTGGTTTGTTGTTGATGTTCTTGCAGTTTTCTTTTTGTTGCCTTGTTGGTTTTTTTTCTTTTTGTTTTGTTTCTCTTCTTGCTTTTGGGTATTTGCTGCTAAAGATCTTCTTTCTGGCATAGATAATGTCATGAGAGATCTCACAACATCTATATGAAAGAAGGATATCAATGAAGGAGGCAAACCATGCAAAATTTATTGATATACAACCAAAGTTATCATTTAAGTAAGCAAAGAAACACTGATAAAACTTGAATATATTTATAAGTCATCTGTATCGATTTTGTTAGCTAGCAAACAAAATAATTCAAACAATCAAATAAGAATAAGAAGAATTATGACAAAATTTATTATGTAATTAAGCAAACAAAGCTTATACAGTGAAGAGTTGTAATAATGATAGCAAAACAGAGCAGTCAATTGGGTTGGGTCAGATGCATGTCACAATAGTTGTGAAGGAATTCAGTGTAGCAATTCACGTGTGACATCTATATAAGTTGCTATTGTTTTTTACCTTCAATGGCTTCATCTACAGGTTCTTGTTTTTGCTTTTTGGTTGTTGTTGTTGTTGTTGTGGTTTCCTCTTTGTTGTCTTGCTTTTCTCGCTTTTGTCTTTTTGCAGTATAAGATCTTGTTGCAGGCCTAGATAATCTCTTACGAGAACTTGCAACATCTATGTCAAAGAGGTATATCAATGTATTAGGCAAAGCATGCAAAATTTATGGATATATGACAAAATTATCATTTAATTAAGCAAAGAAACACTGATAAAACTTGAATATATTCATAATTCCTGTGTTTTCATTTTGTTCGTTAGAAGAAAAATAGTGTGAGTCAAATTCTTTCCCAAAAGAGATGAAATTTGTTTAAGTTGGTGAGTCTATTGACTACTGTGTCATTCATCTTTACCTACATTAAATTTATGTAAATGTATCCCTATATAGAAATGGGAATGGATGTGTAAGTGATAAACTTGTCATTTGGTTTGGTATGTGTAGCAAACTTATGACTTGATTTGATGCACTTATATTATTATAAGGTAAAAGTATTGCAAGGCTCTTTTTGTAGGTTACATCAAGAGCATGATTTGTATATTTAAATTTGGTAAAGATCATTGAGTTACCAAAAGAGAGGTGTAGTTTATAATCGATCAAATATTAAAGAAAAATGAGACAAAAAATTAATCCATAAGGTGTAAAAAAATTGCAATTTTTGAGAAATTGGGCATAGTGAAATAACCAAATAAAAAATAAAATAAAATATATCAAAAGGAGGATACAAGTTATTATGAATGAAATATGAAACAAAAGTGACACAAAATTTAATCTATACAAAAATTACACACATGTACTATGTGCAACGTTCTAATTAGTATTATATATGTGAACAAGTTTTTTTTGATATCTTGAACCCACTGTCTATTTTAGTTTCTTGAACCGACTCCCTGTTAACTGATTTTTTTTGTATCAAAAATTTAAAAAAAAAAAAATCAAAACGAACGTAATTTTGAACTTCAAAACCAACACCTTTATCAGTTGATCAACTAACATTTTACATATTTACAAGTTTTATTTTCCGAAAATGCCCTAATATTGTTGAAATTTTCCAAGTTGTAGTTGAACGTGATCTAGGGTTTTTGAAAATGTGGTTGGATAGGGAGAGAAATAAGGGTTTCAGTTGCTTACACTTTACAGGCATGTTTCCTCCAAGTAATGCTTCGAATCGCCTGAGTTGGGTTGGTTGTTTTGCCTGAGAGTGGAAGGGATTCGCCAATGGTGTAGGCTGAGAAAACAGCACTTCAATCGCGTGACTCACGCTTTTGTTTCCCCTGTCTGGCAAATATATTGTGTTTAGAAAGTACTTTTTTTTTTTTATCGGTGATAAATTTAGAAAATGCTTAGAAAATGCTTAGAAAATGG
>CM069913.1:27076585-27168585 GCA_036172215.1 Camellia granthamiana | reverse complement strand
GTTATAGATAGATATGTGATATTTTATTATTGCATAAGAAACATGATTTGTAAAGAGATTTTTGAAAGGCATGTGGATTTTGAATTAGGACTTTTGGATTTTGAGAGCTTGTCTAATGATTCACTATTGATTATGAAATTTTGAGATAATAAGATATGTTTATGATGAGTTTACGTAAAAGCCCTAATTTTTAATTAAATATTCCAGAAGCTAGAGAAGAATTGATAATTATATAATTATTGAGACTTACACGAATTTAGAACATCATTGTGGTGATTTGATTAAAAGGCTTAATTTTAATTGTTGTTTTAATAATTTGAGAATGAGGTAAGTTGATCATACTTATCGAGCCGAATTGGTTACTGTGAAGTTGAAATAGAAAGGAAATGGATGGGTTGTCGTGTAATGGAACCATACCGAACATGTTGGGAATTTCAATTAATGAAATCAGAATTTTGAAATAGTAGAATATAAATAAACGAAGAAAGGATAATAATTTTACAATTAATTGTTGTGAACTTGTAACAGGAAATTTGAAGAGGCAGGGAAATACGTAATGATCTTGAAATTTACTTTATGCCGAAACTATTGATGACTGGAAGTGGTTAAATCAAACATGGAATTGTTATGAGAATTATATTGTTCCTATAAGAGATTTGAGTCCTTTTGTCTAGAGGTTTTGTCATTGGCGATTGGTGGAGGATGGCATTGTTTGTTGTAGTATTGATGAGAAATAGGTTGATATGAAACGTTATGTGTTATTGATTGAATAGTCCAATTTCATAATAGATAAGAGTGAATAGAATGAATTTGAGATACTTGTGTTGTGAAATGTGATTTTGCTATATGGAGGTAATGCGATCCTTTTGGCTAACAACTGGTAAAGTGGGTGGATGTACTATATAGAAGTAATGTGTTCCTTCTAGTTAGCGTCTAGTAAAACAGGTTGTGCTATGTAGAGGTCATGCATTCCTTAAGGCTAGTATCCGATAAAGCAAGCAGACGTGGGGCTCGGTAGGACTACAGTGGTGATGTGAGATTTAGTGAGTCCTCAAGTTTATTTGATTGTCAATTTGCATATATCTAAAGAGATAGTTGTTGATGAACATATGTGTTATGAAAATAGTTGGAGTAACGTCATGAGATGATTGCTGAGTTCGATGATAATTGGATTATTGGTTGATATAAATGAGTAGCACAAGGGTGCAAAGGATTAACAGTGAATCAATTCTGGAAATAAAAGACAAATTATAGAAATGCGAAAATGGTTAATGTACATATGGCGTTTGAGATGGGATTTAGATTGAGAAATGTCCTTAAATTGAAATTGGTGAGTACAAGGATCAAGAAGTTAGATTTTATTTTTATTTTTTTATGAAATGATGAAGGATGGAATCTCTTGAGAAATAATATATTTATGTATGTATATTTTGAATACAAAAGTCACATTACATATATAATTATAACTTTTAGTATTCATGATCATAGCTATCTATATACTGTTATTGTTTAGAATCAATGAGATCTCTACTGGATTTTGTTGTTCATCCCATGTTGTTAACTATTTTTCAGGTACAAAGTTGAAGAATTGCTCAGAACTAAGATGTCTTGTTATTGTTGGTGTGACAACCCTCGCCATTGTTTACTGATATACCACTGATTAGTGTTAAACTGTGATTAAGCATGTTAAGTAACTGATCTGACTGAAATTCTGAACTGATTGATTGAATGTATTAGTTTAAATGCAAGTCTATCTGTTTGGCTACTAAATGATCTATTCATGTTTTATGTTTTAAACTGCAAATTGAAGGCCTTATCGGCGGCCGAATCCGAAACTGATTAGTGTTTTATGCTAATAGGAATTTATGTGATTTTATGGTAGATTTAATTTAAATGTGATTCGGAGTGATTAAATTAGATTAAATAATGTTGAATTACATTAGTTGCATTAATTACCAAAATGCCATCTAGTGGGCTACTTTTATTAACATCTTGAGGCTTGAACTACACACTTAGACACAACATTTCTTCAACCCTTTTCTTGAGCCTAAACCGTGTGAGAGAAAGAGTGAGAGAAATTGGTTTCAACTAGGAATTCTTGCTTGAACTTGGAAGAACTGAAGAGAGGATTGCATTTGAGCTTCTAGACTTGAAATTGAAGACCTGTAATAACCCCGACCCCAGATTAACGTTAATTCGTGCTTAGTTAAGCCTAATAATAATTTAGGAAGGATTTGGAACTAAATTGCATGAGTATTGCATCACCTTTGTATTTTTATCTGTTAGGCGTAGAAAGATCTGTTCATATTTTAATTTCGGTTCGCGAATTGAATCGGCGTCCGAATCAGAAATCGGCTTGTGTTATGTGCTAGTTAGGATTTATAGAATTTTAAGGTAGGTTTAATTAAAATTCGGTTCAGAACAATTAAACTAGATTAAAATAATGCTATTTATTTACTTTTTGATTAATTACCACTTATGGACCATTTAGACTCCACTAGCTCACATTTTCATTGCACTTCTCCATTCTTTTGATGCAAACGTGAGAGAGAGAGAGAGAGTTGAAGGGAAGTTGGATTCAACAAGGGTTTTGCTTGGAGTTTAGGAGAAATAGAAGGATTTGCATAATAGAGCCTTCATATTGAGGAATTCAAGACTTGAGGTAGGCATTCACCCTATTGATTATGAAATTGATTTATTAATGTAAGAATTCTAGTGAATTAAATGGACTCATGTTAGGTTTAAGCTAAGATTGGTGAGTTGAAGCTCAATACATATATGCATATGTAATTCATAGCACTTGAGTTGTCCTTCTAAGGAATCCATGCATGCATGCATAAATTTCCATGTTTTGAGTTGGAGTTCTAAGATTTCTTCCATTCATGTGTCAATTTCACTCACATTATAGCCATTCAACTTGTTTTCCATCAAATTATTAAGTTTGGTTATGCTTTGGAAGGTTTGAATTCAAAGAGGTCCTTGCATGTTGAATTGATGGCATATTCATATAGTTCATGTTGATTTTGCACAAATTGGGTTGCTCTTGGGCCATGATTTCTTGAAATGATTCTTCAAACATGTTGTTTTATGAGTTATTAAGTGTTTTCCAAAGATTTGGCCTAGAAAAATGAGTTTTGGATGGTTGAAGGTCGAGTTTCATGCTTGGAGGTCAATCTGGATTTTCCAGAAATTTGACCCACGCTCGAGCGAGAACTTTCACGCTCGAGCGTGAAGCCTGAGTACATGCACTTCCGCTTAAGCGGCGAGAGTCACGCTCGAGCATGAAATGCGTATACCCAGAAGTTTGTGTGTTTTGCAGTCCGCTCGAGCGGGGGAAGCCACGCTCAAGCGAGGGTCTATGTCACACGCTCGAGCGGGGGTCGAGCGCCCGTCAGCGTGAATTTCATGCATCTAGCACCTTTTCATAAGTTTGCAGTCCGCTCGAGCGGAGCTTCATTGTCTGCATGTCCGCTCGAGTGGGGAAAGTGTAACAACCCCATACTGTTTACCGGAAATTTGCTGAATTACATACTGATTACTGCTAAACTGGAATGCTTATGACTGATAATTGAACTACCTGGAGTACTGAACGGACTGATCGAAAATTGAAACCGAATTGACTGAGCATGTTTATTGTATTGCATTTTTATCTTTTCGATTATTTGATTATCTGTTCGTGTTTTTATGTTTAAACTGCAAATTGAAGGCCTTATCGGCGGCCGAACTGAGAATTGTTTAGTGTTTCATGATCAGTAGGATTTATGTGATTTTATGGTGTATTTATCTAAAATGTGATTAGGAATGATTAAACTAGATTAAATAAAGCCAATTAATAGAGTTGCATTAATTACGGAATTGCCATTGAGTGGGGCATTTGTTTATTCATGTTTGAGGCCTTGATTACACTTGAACAAATTCATCTCCTCAGCCCTTATTCTTGCTATAGCCGGCCATAGAGGACAATTAGAGAGAGAGTGAGAGAATTAAGAGGGAATTGGGTTCAACTTGTGGAATTGCTTGGAAATTGAAGATTGAATTCAAAATTGTGCTTCCATTCTTGAATACAAGACTTAGGCAAGGTAATTGAATCTCCCATTGTTGCATTTAAGGTTTTCTTGCATGAGTCAAGTTAAATTGTAGAGTTAAGACTTGAATTGGTTCTATAGTGTTGAATTAGAACTCATTTCATGCATGCATGTGTGTGTTGATAAATCTTGAGTTGATTTCATGGCCAATTGTACATGCATGTTCATAATTAGGCTTGAGTCCATGAATTCATCATGTTCTTGAAGAAATGAGTCCATTTAGACAAGCTTTGAAGGTTGAATTTGGTTTGAATCCATGCATGTTGCATATTCTCCATGTTCATGGAAAATGGGTTTGAAAAATGGTTTTAATTGACCCACCTTTGGGGCTTGAATTCATAAATTGAGCTTTGGAACTTGTTATACAATGAATTTAGATGTGTTTTCCAGAATTTGGGCCCAAGAGGTCGAGTTTTGAGTGAAAGAATGCTTGGTTTGAGCTTAGGAGACAAATCTGGAAATTCCAGAATTTGGCTTCTTCGCTCGAGCGAAGGATTCTTCGCTCGAGCGACCAACCTTTGTTCGAAGCTACGCTCGAGCGTAGGATTGGTGGCTCGAGCGTAAAATTTCAGCATCCAGTACTTTTACTGTTTCGACAGCTCGCTCGAGCGAAGGATTTCTCGCTCGAGCGAAGCCTTTGATTTTGGAAGCTCGCTCGAGCGAAGGAAGGCTCGCTCGAGCGAGGCTCCTATTTTCAGCAAACTTTGCAAAATGTTTTCTAAGTGTATTTTTGCATCCTCATCCCATTCTAAGCATTCTTAGGCCTAGTTTAAGACATCTTAATAAGGATATAGATGTAGAACACACCAAGGCAAATAAGGGATTAAGTTATGATATTTCCCAACTGTGTAGCTTAGTGTGTGTTCAACCTGTGAACTGTGTAGGGTTGGCGACTGGGGAAACACGCTCTAGCATACCGTAGCCCAAACTCTGTGAGTAACAATTGTGTAAAGATATGTTCAACTGAGAATGTTTTCTGACTGTTTAACGGAACTGTTTTCTGAAGTAATTATTGTTAATTGATTGAATGTATGTCCTATATTCTGAAATGTATTGTGGCATCCTTAGCAACTATTGTATACTGTTATTGCTACTGTTACAGAGATCTCTGTCGGTTCCCTCATGGAACCATTAATGTTTACTGATTGATGGCCATCATTACTGTTCGGTCTTTAAGACCTACTGGTTACTGCTATGCTAATGGATGTACCACATATGACTGAATAACTGTCCTGACTGAAAGACTGGAATATTGTTTAATGAACTGTTTTCATTACTGTAAGGACATTTCATTCTTAACCTCTTTACGCATTATGTTATTCACTGGGCTTTAGCTCACTGTTTATATATATATGTAAGTGCTCAGCCACCAGATCGGAGCTAGGGACGTGGGTTAGACTCCAGTTTTGTCAAGCCAGCCTATGTGCCTCACTGCGAGGTTCCGAGTTGCCATGTTATGGCTTTGGGGTGTTTTGTTTTTCCCCCGTCTGTCTCCGTACTATTTTGGATTACTGTATAGACTGTCAGCTACTAACTGTACTGTTATCAAGGGATTAGGTCCCTTTACTGTGTGACTGTAAATTTTGTATAGACTGTACTGTTTACATGTGGGAATGCATGAAAAATCTTTTTGGCATACAGACCGTCACAGCTCAATGGACATTATTTATTTACTGCATTGGCTTCCGCCAGGCCCTGAACTCTATTTTACTGTACTACTGTTAAGCAGGCCTTCGGTAATCTCGGATTACTGGCCGGTTACGGTGCTAAACCCATAGGGCCGGGTTTGGGTCGTGACAGAAAGCCACGCTCGAGCGTAGACCTTATCTTCAGCAAAATTTGAGAAATGGTTTTCAATGCATTTTTGCATCCTCATTCCATCCTAGGCATTCCTAGGCCATGTTTAAGACCCCATAATGAGTATAAGAGATTAGAAACACACTAAGAGCCAACGAAATAAGTTTTGTACAATTAGAACGTGTGTTTCAAGTGTGCATCTGTTATGTACTGTGTAGGTCGCGTGCCACGTACCGTTTGACCAAGGTTACTCTGTCTGTCTGTCTCAAGGCCCACTGTGAGTAATAACTCTGTAAAGTTATGTTTAACTTAAGTATTTTCTGACTAATATGGTATAATCTGTTTTCTGAAATGCTATCTTACGAATTATGAATGAATGTCCAATTTTCTGAAAAGTATTTGTGGCACCCTTAGTTCACGTGGCCCTCTCCCGGGGGTAACAATACCGCGGCCAATCGGCACGTGGCCCTTGCTTGGGAGTAACATACCATGGCTACTTGTGCGCAAGATATGGACCCTTATGGTTGTTGGTACCAACTATGCATGTGGGTCTCCGGACCAAATTGATCTGATAGCTAATGGGTGTACCACGTATGATCTTATGCAAAATCTGAATATGAACATAAGTGTGTATCTACATCTATTTCTGTTTTGAAGTCTGAATATGTTTTGATTTAAATAGTGGATCCTAACTTGTGCTGGACATCATTCGTAAAACCCCTTTACTCTGTTATTATTCACTGGGCTTCCGCTCACAGTTTATATTATGTATGTAGGTGAGCCGACGTGTGACTAGGGCCGAAGTTAACGGCCTTCTGTCCTGTTTTTGTCAGCCAACCGTTGTGCCTCCCACGGAGGTTCCGATTGAAGTCTCGTTATATGGCTGTTTTTGTATTCATGCTAGTCTTTGTGTATGCTCTGTAAAGTCAGGTCTTGGGAAGTACATTCTGTAAATACCTTGTAAATATTGTGTATCTGGACTGGCATGTTTTTGTTTATATAAATAAGTTTTGAAATGTTTTGTCCCACGTACGTTATCACAGCTCATTGAACCTTGTCTATTTGTATTATTGCTTCCACAGCCCCTTACTATTTGCTAATCTGTTCAGAGGCCTTTGGTAATCCACGGATTACTGGTCGGTTACGGTGCTAAACCTATAGGGGCGGGTCTGGGTCGTGACAGAGTGGTATCAGAGCACGTGTTCTACCGCACACACAGGTCTGTATGAGCTTAGGATGTCCTAGTAAGAGTTAGGGGCATTCCATCTGCATGTGTGAGTGTGTGGCAATGTAACTGAATATGAAAACTGAATGTAATTTTGAGCAAATGAATTGAAGGAAACGAATAAGATTATGCCTGTGTTTATTATCATTTGATGTCTGTATAGTAAGATGGAGAATGCAAGGGGAAGTGGTGAAAATGAATCTTCAGAGGCTCGCATGGGCCGAATGGAATAGATGTTAGCAGCATTGACTGAAACTTTGACACAACAACAGAGACAACAACCTTTGCCCCCTCCGCCTCCACCAACACAGGCCGAAGCAGATAATAATGACATCATCAATCTGACACAGAAATTCATGAAAATGAAACCGTTGACGTTCTATGGTGGAATTGAACCTTTGAAAGCTGAGACATGGTTGCTTGAAATGGAAAAATTGTATGAAGTATTTCCTTGTTCTGAAACTCAAAAAGTCCTCCTAGCCACCTATACTCTGAAAGATGAAGCCCGAAGGTGGTGGTTACTGATTCGAAGTGGCAATGGGAATATGACATGGGCACAGTTTCATGCAATCTTTTATGATAAATATTTTTCCCAATGCTTCAGGGATCGGAAGGTGTCCGAGTTTCAAGAACTTAAACAGGGAAGAATGGCCATAGCAGAGTATGAAGCCAAATTCACCGAATTGGCACGTTTTGCTCCACATATGGTGGATACTGATTACAAGAAAGCACGGAAGTTTGAGGGAGGGCTGGACCTAGAAATATTTGACTGAGTGTGTAATGACCCGGAATCATGTGACGTAATTACTGATAATTCATTATGTATTTATCTGATTTAATTGAAGATTATCTGTTTGAATTAGCAAACTATCTGTTGAGATTACGACTTCGGGACTGAAATTGATGACCGTAATGGGTTCAAAAAATGAAATTGAACATGTCTATGTGATACTGGGAATATTTAGAACCATTTGGAATGATAAATTGAAGACTGAATTTTGTCTGATTCGTTAGGCCTTGTTTGGCTCAAGATTTTGCCACAATTGATTTATGAGATATATATATAGATAAGGCTTAGACTTTTGTTGACTCAACCAAAAGGGAAAGAAAAAAATCTAGAAAAAGAGAGAGAGAGAATTCGTGGAGAGAGAGAGAGAGAAAAAGGAAGAAGAAAGGAAAGAAAAAGGGATTAAGCTCAACTTGCTCAAATTAAGAACTCAAGGTAAGAAATTCTTTCTAATTTCATGGAATAGATTGTTGATCCTTGGCATATAGCATGTTAATCTCAAGAATATGGCATGAATCATGTTTATTGGGCATTTTTGAAGGGAACCTCCATGAAAGTCAAGAAATGAAGCTTCATGTGCATGATTATGGTTTTTCATCTTAGTTCATGGGTTTTGATCTTGTTATGAGCTATATGGGTTTTGAATTGAAGATGTAATGGTTAAAGCATGTTGTTTATCAAGTATTTTGAGTTATGGAATTCATGTAATGGAAGAAAAGATTGAAGTTTGAAAGTGTAGAAGAAGAACCAGAATTCCAGAATTTCGCAGGGCCCGCTCGAGTGGAGGGAAGCCCGCTCGAGCGCAGAAATTGGCTCCCCAGAAGTTTTGGGAAATTGTTCAGTCCGCTCGAGCGGACCAAGTAGCGCTCGAGCGGAGAGGCATTTTTTCAGAAAAGCTTGGGAAGTTGTTCTACATGATTTTTACATGTTAATTGCATCATTTGGCATCTTATGAACATGAAATGGACATGAATGTGAAGGAATAAGAGAAAGAACATGAAATGAAGGAAAGGAAGAATGTAAAGAAAAATGTAAAGGCATGAATGATTTAATGTAAAATGTAATGGTATGAATTATGTGAAATGATAATGAAAGTTAAGAAATGCATTATACTATTGATGTTGCAGGTTAAATTGAGAAGACCGTACAACCGGTTCTGGAAACCACTGTAAGTAACATTTCTGTAAATGGTATGTTCTTATGAAGTATGTTCAAAAGTGATATGATATGATATGTTTGAAATGATAATGTTCTCTGTGAACGAATGTCCTGTTTGCGAATCTAGTATGGCATCCATAGATAGTCCCAAGTCATGGGGGACGGCATGAAAATGCGGGTCCATGACCAGTTTACGAGATCTCGGTATGTGTTTAATCGGTGTACGGACCGGTTACTCTAGTTGGTATGTGTTTTATCGGTGTACGGACCGGTTACTCTAGTTGTTTGATTGTTTACTCTATGTGTTATATGAAAAGGTTATGAAAGGTTCTGTGGATTATGCCATTAATGACTGTTGACTGTTTATAACTGTATATATGAAATGTTAGGGTTCGTTCACTAACCCCTTTACTTTGATGTTACTTGCTGAGCTCTAGCTCATTGTTTGTATTTATGTATTTATAGGTGATCTTCCGGGGAGTCAAGCCCAGGCGGAGTCTTGACCGAGCCGCCGTTTTGAAGCCTACCAGTTTTGTGTGCCTCCGGGTTGAGGCTAGGCCTGGAAGGCCGGTTGTGAGTTTTGTCTTGTTGTATCTATGTCACGTGTTGTATATGTTATTATGGTACATGTTATGTAATGAATGTGGGTAATTAACTCATTTTGGCATGTAAATGTATGTTCATATAAATGCACAGCTCTTTGGACTTTTAGTTTCTGCATGTGCTTCCGCGAGCCCCGTTTTATTTATGTTATGTATTGAAAGGCCTGTGGTAATCCACGGATTACTGGCCGGTCTCGTTACCAAACCTCTAGGGGCGGGTTTGGGGCGTGACAGAGTGGGTGTCCTAAAATTACCTACTTATGTGGAGGTACTCGACAGGGCATTGATGGCAGAGGCCACAATAGCAGCTAAGAGACAAACTACAACACCAACAACAGAATAGAGAGGAAAGAGGACCGAATTCAGTTTCAAGAAAGGCCGGTCAGTTTCGAAGAGGCAAAATGCAGGATCCTCCAGCAGCTCTAGCCAAAGTAGCGAATTTACTTCAAACTGCCCCGACTGCGGAAAGAAGCACAGAGGTGCTTGTTATCGAGCATCAGGTGCGTGTTTTCGCTGTGGCAAGACTAGCTACATGCTGAGGGATTGCCCGATGAGATTCAACGAGCTTAACCGCCCTATGAAAAGTTCCATTGGGTCTGCTTCCACAGCAAGACCAAATGCAAGGACCGATGTTAGAAGGAATACAAATAATGAAACATTGAGGCAAGGGAGAGTGTTCGCCTTAGTGCCTGGTGACGTACCAAACACCTATACTGTGGTGTCAGGTACACTCTCTGTGTGTTCTCAAAATGCATGTATACTGATAGATTCTGGTTCTACACATTCCTTTGTATCGCATGCTTTCTCTCGAAAATTGACTAGACCACTTAGAATGTATGACATATGTGTTATCTGTATCCACACCGTCTGGGAATTCTATGATGTGTGCTCATGTCTATCCATCATGTGATATTATGATTGGCGATGTAATGTTATATGTTGATTTATTACCCTTGAACATTGATCACTTTGATTGTATTTTGGGAATAGACTGGTTGACTAAATACTGTGCTACTATTGACTGTGCAAGTAAATCTGTTGTGTTTAGACCACCGGGTATGCCTGAATTTACTTTTGCTGGGAATGGGGTAGTTCCTTCCCCATATCTGATTTCAGCTTTGAAAGCCAGAAAACTGCTTAGGAAAGAATGTAGGGGTTACTTGTGTTGTATACTGATTGCACCATCTAATGGAACTACGGTAGAAACTATCCCGGGTGCTTATGAATTTCCCGCTGTATTTCCAAATGACCTACCTGGGGACTTAATTGATAGGGAAATAAAATTCACCATTGATGTAACACCTGGAACACAGCCCATCTCCAAGACTCCATATAGGATGTCAACTTCTGAACTGAAAGAACTGAAAACTCAACTACAGGAACTCTTAGACAAGAAATTCATTCGTCCGAGTACCTCACCTTGGGGTGCTCCAGTATTATTTGTCAAAAAGAAAGACGGGTCTTTGAGGTTATGTATCGATTACTGGGAATTGAACAAAGTGACCATTAAGAACAAATATCCATTACCCCGAATAGATGATTTGTTTGATCAACTCCAAGGAGCCAAAGTATTCTCTAAAATTGATCTCAGGTTAGGTTATCACCAGTTAAAAGTTAAGGCAGAAGACGTAGAGAAAACTGCATTCAGAACTAGATATGGACATTATGAATTCTTGGTAATGCCTTTTGGAGTAACAAATGCACCTGCAGCTTTTATAGACCTAATGAATAGGGTTTTCAAACAATATCTTGATGAATTTATTGTTGTGTTTATCGATGACATTCTGATTTATTCTAAAGACAAAGAGGAACATGAGAACCACCTGAGGACTACCTTGGAGATTTTGAGAGAGAAGAGATTGTATGCTAAATTGTCCAAGTGTGAATTCTGGCTTGACAATGTGGCATTTTTGGGACATGTAATCAACAAGGATGGAGTTTCCGTTGACCCTCAGAAAATTGAAGCTATTGTAGATTGGCCTAGACCGACAAATGTGACAGAAGTTAGAAGTTTTCTGGGATTTGCAGGTTACTACAGGAGATTTGTAAAAGACTTTTCCAAGCTTGCCATGCCATTGACCCAGTTAACTCAGAAAAACGTGCCATTTGACTAGAACGAACAAAGAGAGACAGCCTTTCAAGAACTGAAAACCAGGTTAGTGACTGCACCAATCTTAACTTTGCCTAATGGTATTGATGGGTTTCAAGTGTACAGTGATGCTTCCTACAAAGGTTTAGGTTGTGTATTAATGCAAAACGAAAAAGTGATTGCCTATGCTTCTAGACAACTCTGACCTCATGAAAAGAATTACTCAACGCATGATCTTGAGTTAGCAGCTGTGGTGTTTGCTTTGAAAATCTGGCGTCACTACTTGTATGGGGTAACTTGTGAGGTGTACACCGACCATAAGAGCTTGAAATACTTCTTTACCCAAAAGGAATTGAACACGAGGCAGAGGCGATGGTTAGAGTTAATCAAAGATTATGATTTGCAGATCTTGTACCACCCAGGGAAAGCTAATACCGTAGCAGATGCCTTGAGCCGAAAATCAATGGGAAGTTTGTCATGTCTGTTATCCAACCGGAAAGAATTGCTGAATGACCTAGAACAAGTTGGGTTGTTAACTGCTATTTCCGCTCAACCTACAATTCTTGACGAGATCAAACAGAAACAATGTGAAGATGAATACTTGAAAAAGATCATGGAGGAATTTAATTCAAAGCCGAGGCCAGGATTTGTGTTTGAGAATGATATGTTGAAATTTCAAAACCGACTTTGTGTACCCGATTGTTATGATTTGAGAAAACGTGTTATGACCGAAGCTCACAGTAGTAAGTTTGCTATGCATCCGGGGAATACGAAAATGTATCATAATTTGAAACAGAATTTTTGGTAGCCTGGAATGAAAAAGAGTATTGCGGACTTTGTGGCTAGATGTTTACATTGCCAACAGGTTAAAGCTGAACATCAACGACCCGCTGGTTTACTACAACCACTCCCAATACCGGAATGGAAATGGGAGCACATTACCATGGACTTCATTGTGGGATTGCCTCGTTCTTCTCGAGGTATGGACTCTATCTGGGTTGTAGTTGACCGTTTAACTAAGTCTGCCCATTTTCTGTCTGTCAAAACTATCTATAACGCTGATAAATTGGCCAATATCTATATGACTGAAATTGTGAGATTACATGGAGTGCCAGTGTCTATTGTGTCTAACAGGGACTCAAAGTTTGTATCGAGATGTTGGCAGAGTTTGTAACAGGCTTTGGGGACTGAATTGAGATTGAGCAGTGCCTATCACCCACAGACAGATGGCCAAACTGAACGAACGAACCAAACTCTGGAGGATATGCTCATAATGTATGTGTTAGACTTCCAGGGGAATTAGGAGACCTACTTGCCATTAGCTGAATTTGTGTACAACAACAGTTACCATTCAAGCATTGAAATGGCTCCTTACGAAGCTTTGTATGGAAGAAAATATCGTTCTCCGATATGTTGGGCTGAAGTAGGTAATAGACCTTTGTTGGGACCGGAACTTGTGCAAGAAACAACCGAGAAAGTGAAACTGATCCAGCAACGCCTGAAAACTGCACAGAGTCGGCAGAAAAGCTATACTGATTTCCGAAGAAGAGATAGAGAATATGAAGTTGGGGACCATGTGTTCATAAAGGTGACCCCAATGAAGGGTCAAACTCGATTTGGTGTTAAGGGCAAGTTGGTGCCAAGATATGTTGGACCATATGAAGTCCTCGAAAAGATCAATCCGATATCGTATCGGGTAGCCTTGCCTCCAGTAATGGAACATATGCATAACGTCTTTCATGTATCGATGCTTCGAGAGTACTTAAGGGATCCACTCCATGTCATTAAGCCAACACACATACTTTTGAAAGACGATTACATCTACGAGGAAAGACCTATTCAGATTGTGAATCGGAGGATCAAAAGACTGAGAAATAAAGAAATACCATTGGTGAAAGTTGATTGGCAAAATCACAGAGAAACCTATGCGACCTGGGAAACAGAAGAAGATATGATGAAAAGATATCCGGAACTGTTTCCATTGAACCCGATGTTCTTCCAAAATGAAGGTAATTCGAGTTTGGGGACCAAACTCTTTTAAGGGGGGAAGACTGTAATAACCCCGGCCCCAGATTAACGTTAATTCGTGCTTAGTTAAGCATAACAATAATTTAGGAAGGATTTGGAACTAAATTGCATGAGTATTGCATCACCTTTGTATTTTTATCTGTTAGGCGTAGAAAGATCTGTTCATATTTTAATTTTGGTTCGTGAATTGAGAGCCTTATCGGCGTCCGAATCAGAAATCGGCTTGTGTTATGTGCTAGTTAGGATTTATAGAATTTTAAGGTAGGTTTAATTAAAATTCGGTTCGGAACGATTAAACTAGATTAAAACAATGCTATTTATTTACTTTTTGATCAATTACCACTTATGGACCATTTAGACTCCACTAGCTCACATTTTCATTGCACTCCTCCATTCCTCTGATGCAAACGTGAGAGAGAGAGGGAGAGTTGAAGGGAAGTTGGATTCAACAAGGGTTTTGCTTGGGGTTTAGGAGAAATAGAAGGATTTGCATAATAGAGCCTTCATATTGAGGAATTCAAGACTTGAGGTAGGCATTCACCCTATTGATTATGAAATTGATTTATTAATGTAAGAATTCTAGTGAATTAAATGGACTCATGTTAGGTTTAAGCTAAGATTGGTAAATTGAAGCTCAATACATATATGCATGTGTAATTCATAGCACTTGAGTTGTCCTTCTAAGGAATCCATGCATGCATGCATAAATTTCCATGTTTTGAGTTGGAGTTCTAAGATTTCTTCCATGCATGTGTCAATTTCACTCACATTATAGCCATTCAACTTGTTTTCCATCAAATTATTAAGTTTGGTTATGTTTTGGAAGGTTTGAATTCAAAGAGGCCCTTGCATGTTGAATTGATGGCATATTCATATAGTTCATGTTGATTTTGCACAAATTGGGTTGCTCTTGGGCCATGATTTCTTGAAATGATTCTTCAAACATGTTGTTTTATGAGTTATTAAGTGTTTTCCAAAGATTTGGCCAGAAAAATGAGTTTTGGATGGTTGAAGGTCAAGTTTCATGCTTGCAAGTCAATCTGGATTTTCCAGAAATTTGACCCACGCTCGAGCGAAGACTTTCACGCTCGAGCGTGAAGCCTGAGTACATGCACTTCCGCTTGAGCGGCGAGAGTCACGCTCGAGCATGAAATGCGTATACCCAGAAGTTTGTGTGTTTTGCAGTCCGCTCGAGCGGGGGAAGCCACACTCATGCGAGGGTCTGTGTCACACGCTCGAGCGGGGGTCGAGCGCCCGTCGAGCGTGAATTTCATACATCCAGCACTTTTTCATAAGTTTGCAGTCCGCTCAAGCGGGGAAGTCCACGCTCGAGCGGAGCTTCATTGTCTGCATGTCTGCTCAATCGAAGAAAGCCACACTCGAACGTGGACCTTATCTTCAGCAAAATTTGAGAAACGGTTTTCAATGCATTTTTGCATCCTCATTCCATCCTAGGCGTTCCTAGGCCATGTTTAAGACCCCATAATGAGGATAAGAGATTGAAACACACTAAGAGCCAACGAAATAAATTTTGTACAATTAGAACGTGTGTTCAAGTGTGCATCTGTTATGTGCTGTGTAGGTCGCGTGCCACGTACCGTTTGACCAAGGTTACTTCGTCTGTCTGTCTGTCTCAAGGCCCACTGTGAGTAATAACTCTGTAAAGTTATGTTTAACTTAAGTATTTTCTGACTGATATGGTATAATCTGTTTTCTGAAATGCTATCTTACGAATTATGAATAAATGTCCAATTTTCTGAAAAGTATTTATGGCACCCTTAGTTCACGGGGCCCTCGCCCGGGGGTAACAATACTGCGGCCAATCTGCACGTGGCCCTCGCCCGGGGGTAACAATACCGCGGCCAATCTGCACGTGGCCCTTGCTTGGGGGTAACAATACCATGGCTACTTGCGCGCAAGATATGGACCCTTATGGTCGTTGGTACCAACTATGCATGTGGGTCTCCGGACCAAATTGGTCTGATAGCTAATGGGTGTACTATGTATGATCTTATGCAAAATCTGACTATGAACATGAGTGTGTATCTACATCTATTTCTGTTTTGAAGTCTGAATATGTTTTGATTTAAATAGTGGATCCTAACTTGTGCTGGACATCATTCATAAAACCCCTTTACTCTGTTATTATTCACTGGGCTTCCGCTCACAGTTTATATTATGTATGTAGGTGAGCCGGCGTGTGACTAGGGCCAGAGTTGACGGCCTTCTGTCCTGTTTTTGTCAGCCAACCGTTGTGCCTCCCGAGGAGGTTCCGATTGAAGTCTCGTTATATGGCTGTTTTTGTATTCATGCTAGTCTTTGTGTATGCTCTGTAAAGTCAAGTCTTGGGAAGTACATTCTGTAAATACCTTGTAAATATTGTGTATCTGGACTGGCATGTTTATGTTTATATAAATAAGTTTTGAAATATTCTGTCTCACGTACGTTATCACAACTCATTGGACCTTGTCTATTTGTATTATTGCTTCCGCAGCCCCTTACTATTTGCTAATCTGTTCAGAGGCCTTTGGTAATCCACGGATTACTGGCCGGTTACGGTGCTAAACCTACAAGGGCGTGTTTGGGTCGTGACAAGACCTAAGGTAGGATAACCATCTTCTTGAACTTGTATTTAAGTTGTTTTTTTGCATGGTCCATGAGAAAGTAGTGAGTTGAGTCTAGAATTGGTTTAAAATATTGAATTAAGAGCTAAATCATGCATGCATGTTTACATTGTTGAGTTTTGAGGTTGATTTCATGAAAATCCTCACATGCATGTCTATATTCTAGCTATGGTCCATGAATTCATCATGTTTTTGAATGAATTGACTCATTTGATCAAGTATTTGAAGCTTTGATTTCAATTGAACACTTGCATGTTACATATACATTATGTTCTTGAAGTTTTGTTTGGATTTGTGTTTAATTGAACTAGCTTTGGGCTTTGATTTTGCAAATTGATCTTTGAAACATGTCATATTATGAGTTTTAAAGTGTTTTCCAAAAAATTAACCCAAAAGGATTGGATTTGATGCTTTAAATGTTGAATTTGAGCTTGGAGGTTCAATCTGGAAATTCCAGATTTTGGACCCACGCTCGAGCGCAGGACTTCACGCTCGAGCGTACAATCTGAGTACATGCAGCCTGCTCGAGTGGAGAAAGTAACGCTCGAGCGTGAAATGCGTGTATCCAATACTTTTCATATGTTTACAGTCTGCTCGAGCGGGAGAGTTCATGCTCGAGCGAGGACCTGAGTCTCACGCTCGAGCGTGGATCGAGTGCCCATCGAGCGTGATTTTTGTGCGTCCAGTACTTTTGATTGAGTTTACAGTCCGCTCGAGCGAAGGAAGTCACGCTCGAGCGGAGATCCTTTGTCTGCATGTCCGCTCAAGCGTAGAAAGCCACGCTCGAGCGAGACCCCTGTTTTCTGAAAATTTTGAAAAGTGTTTTAAAGTACATCTTTGCATCCTCATTTCATCCTAGGCATTCCTAGGCCTAGTTTAAGGGATCTTAATGAGGTTAATGATGTAGAACCACACCAAGTCAATATAGGGACTAAGTCATTGATTCCCAAGTGTGTAACTTAGTGTGTGTTCATTCTGTAACTATGTAGGGTTGGCATCCGAGGACGCTCACTAGCCTCTCTGTAGCCCAGTACTCTGTGAGTTACAATGTTGTAAAGATATGTTCAATCATGAATATTTTCTGAATGATCAACTGTACTGCTTTCTGAAATGATATTTCTTACTGAATAAATGTTTGTCCTATTTGTGAACTGTATCTGTGGCATCCATAGCAATTTACTGTTACTGTTACTGTTACTGTCACAGAGATCTCTGTCGGTTCCCATGTTTGGAACCACTACTGTTTACTGATATGATGGCCATCAACTAACTGTTCGGTCTGTTAAGACCTACTGTACCGTTTGCTATTGGATGTACCACATATAACTACTATGGTTTCTAAATGACTGATATGACTGCTTAATGACTGAAAGGACATTCATTTTTAACCCCTTTACACAACTGTTAGTCACTGGGCTTTAGCTTACTGTTTATATTTATATGTAGGTGTTCAGGCACCAGATCAATGCTAGAGGTGTCGGGTTAACTCCCTTTTTGTCAAGCCAATCATTGTGCCTCACCTCGAGGTTCCAAGTGTGCTCAAGCTAAGGCTACTTTGGGGTGTTTTAGATTTCCCCTTTCTATTTCTGTTTTGTATAGACTGTATGAGATTGGCACTGTACCGTTATGGTAGCGATTTGGTCCCTAACCTGAATGTCTGTATATGTTGTATATATATACTGTTTTGGTTATGATTGTGAATATGTTCAGGAAAGTCTTTTTGCATACAGAATGCCACAGCTCATTGGACATCTTTTATTACTGTTTTGGCTTCCGCCAGCCCCTGTACTCTGTATTACTGTCTTTACTGTTAAGCAGGCCTTCGGTAATCACAGATTATTGGCCGGTTACGGTGCTAAACCCATAGGGGCGGGTTTGGGTCATGACAGTTGGCCAATGGGGCCTTTTACCTGTAGGCAAAATGCCATTTACTTTAAAGAGAGAGTCAATCTCTCTCGCACTCCATTTCTTTGATTTTTATTTTTCCTCAATGTAAGCCTAAGGGCACATTTTATGAATTAATGTATCTGAGCATTTCATTCATTGAAGGTACAAGAGAAAATATTTGTGTTTGGTTAATTATTCTTGCTTCCGTATTATTAATAAAGAATTGACTTTAATAATGTATTTGGTAATGGAATCGGGGTAATAAAATTAAGGGCATTACAATTTCCAATCATCTTAATTTAATTTTATTTTTTTATAAATATTCTACTCAACGAATCTTAAAATTTGAACGGTTTAGATTACCGACATCGGCCCCAAAACAGGCCCACTACATCTAAACGCTTTCTTAAATTGAGATGGCCAACTTAAAATAATCCAAACCCTTTGAGAACTTGGTTCATGACTTAGTTTAGTTCACAAGAAACTATAAGCAATCTAGATTTTTATAGTGAAATTATTTCACTCTGTTAACATTTTCATATGAGGTGAATATAATTTTAAGATAGTGACAATGTAACTTCTAGAATCTCACAAGCAATCACCTTGTTTGGTTTGAGTCAATTTGTCACGACCCAACCCCAGGGGCTTAGGGTTACAATCGCAACTTATTAACTTATTTTTATTCGAAGCAAATTAAGCTGCGCAAGCGGAAATAAAAATAATTAAACAGAAATTTCACTTCATTTTACTATTTAAGAAAGAGGAAATACATTTCTAGGGCTTTCATTATTTTATTATTCAGTGACCAGTCCCGAATAGAAACAAAAGAGAGCAAAAATATATATAAAAAAAAAGAAAGATAAAATAGTGGTTCAATATCAGTCCATGTGCAGGTTCCATTTTGTGGGGTTATGGGTTTCCCCTACATCTCGTCACCTGAAAGGGTAACAACTATAAGCACACAGCAGAGTGAGAAATATTATGCCAAGAGTGTAGGGAATACAGAATAACCATGGATAATTAGTTAGGCTAAAATATTTACATAATTTAATTTGAAATAACAGTTTATTTAAAGTGGCAGAATACAGAAATCATAATCATAACCACGGTATAAAACAGAACAGAACAGAGGTCACAGAAGTGATAGTCAGAACAGAGGTCAATGGATCCATGACAAACAGAGGACCACAAAGTGGCCAAACAGAGGCTCTTGGCTATTTAAGTCCCCCAAGGCGTGGGATTCCCGTGGTGATACTTACAAAACATAATTGTTTATAAGGTTATAGTCAAATATATTCTAAAATTTAAACAAACATATCCATGGATTTCCTTTTAAGTAAATAGAGTTTAGAAAGTAACCCACGTAACTGGAATATTTATAAAACATAACTTTTATTTGTATAACTTAATAAAATGTAACTTGTGTAAAATAAGCTATGGTATAACTCAAACCATTCGTAAAACGTATAATGGTAAATTAAGGTATAATATAACTCATCTTAATTATAACCCTTAACCTTACGTTACTATCAGAACTTCCCCACTATAAATTCCTTACTCACTTACGTACCTCTCTCTTGATTCTCCACTCTTTCTTTTGTTTCCTTCTTTTTTTTTTTTCCTTCTCTTTATTCACAACACCTTTGCCCCTTTTATACTGCTAAACGAGCCTTGATGTGAATGCCACGTAGCCTCTCTCTATGGAGGCCATTATTAAGCTAGTAGATTTAGTCTTAATTGTAGATCCAATTCATAGATTTGCATCTTTACAGGATAAGTATAAATCTTCTCAATGGATATATATATATTTGGGCCTTTTTGCTTGGACCAATATTTACAAAGCATTTACTGGGCCAATACTAGCTTAAAATTTTCTTTTTCTTTTCTTTTTATTCATTTATTTATTTGTTTTGGGGTTAAGTTTTTCAATGTTCTTAATGTAAATTAAATTACATTTTATCATTTAGCATCGTAAAATTAATTGTTTTATTTTACTTTACAGATTACTATTATTATTCCATATTATTTATTTACTATTTTTAACTTTAGCATTATAATTCCGTGAATGTGTTAATTTGCCCTCAAATAATTTCTAATTAATCCTATATTTAATAACCCAATGCCAAATTAGATTTATATATTTATTTTTTTAATAGTCTATCATCACATGCAACCATAATTATATATAACTCTAAATATTTATGTGGTACTTAATTAAACGTTCGGGGTGTTACACAATTTTAAGAAAATTAAATTTTTTTTTATTTTTAGTGAATTTTTTAATATCTTATACAATTATTTTATTTTATTTTTTAGATACACTTAAAGGTATAATATTTGTGAAAAAGAAAAAAAAAAACTTTAAAAGTTTCACCAAATACAAAAATGAAAATAAAAACTTAATACATTTTCGTATTTTGTTATATTCAATGAATTTTTTAAAATATTTTGTATAAAAATTAAGTGGATTTAAAAAGTACAAAAAATTGATTAAAATATTAAAAAAATTATTAAAAATATAAAAATACAAATTGAAAACTCATAAAACTACTTTTAAAAACTCCAAACCAACCAGGATCTTGATTTTTATTTTCTTATGATTTACTTCTTGTTGTTATTATAATATTATGTCTAATATCATATTTATTACTTTGCTAAATTAACAGTTTCGTTTGCAAGAATGGAAGGATTGGGCAAAACCACTCATTGAGAAGGTACTAGACTCAACATTTCAAATTTTTTTAGGAGAAAAAACTCTTTTAGGTTTAGTTTGGAGTTTGTTTATTTAATAAATTTTTGACTTCCTAAAAATATATATATATATAAATAAATCAAATAAAATGACAACTAAATAAATAAATTACTTATTTAATTTGTCTCCAAACCACTCCTAACTCTCTCTCTCTCTCTCTGTCTCTCTCTCTCTACACAAGAGAACTAACAACACCTACTTTTCTAGTCCCTATTGCACCAATCCCGCTACAGACCCCCACACAAATATGACCCCCACGACCCCCACTAATGTGTCAACTGATCTGGGCATGTGAAGAATAATTGTAGTGGAAGAAGGTGTGATACACGCACCTGTGAAGAAAAAAAAAAATTCTTTCTCACTCCCTTAGACTTCTCTCTTTCTTGCTCTAGCATCCTCCCGCATACTCTCTCTCTTGCATCCTCCGTTTCATCCCTTTTCGGCAACTCCCTCCACCCACCGGCGCCGCCATCACCGTCGCAAACCCATCACGACCCTCTTCTCTCTCTCTCTCTCTCTCTCTCTCTCTCTCTCTCTCCCCCATTCCTCTCCTCCATCTCTGGCATCTCTCGCTCTCCTCCATCTTCGTCCACTCAATAAGTCTCATAAAGACTACCACTGCTCCTTTTCCTATCATTCTGACGCCATTACCGAAAAAAACCATTCGCCAGCCAACTTTTTTTATTTTTATTACGCATGAAAAGTTTAGAAAGAAACTCATTCATCATAATTACATAGACACATGTTTATACAATTAGAATTCTCAAAGCTATATTCAACAGCAGTTTAACAAAAAAATCAAATAAGAAAATTTTCAATTTACAAATCCACTTCCTTTTCCTCTTCTTCTTCTTCCTTTAATTTTTTAGATTGTAAAAAGCATATATATATAATTATTAATATATAGAGAGATGGGGAAACAAAGCATATATATAATCATGTAGAGAAACATTTTAATGATGGCAAGTTTCTCCTTCCTCCATCGTTAGACAGAGCTTCAATACAAGAAACAGAGAAGAAACAAAAAGTTGGAGCTTTTTGGTCGAGGTGGGAAGAGAGAGAAAGAGAGAAGAAATAGAAAGCAAAGAAGGAGAAGGAGAGAAGAGGGGTAGGGAAGGAGGGGAAGGAATAGGGAGCTTGGTGGGGTAAAGCCCTCTGTCGATGGGTAAAAAGGGAAAAGGGGTTGTTGCTACTGGCGATGGTGGTAGTGGTGGTAGTGGGTTTGACAGTTTTTAGAGAGAGAAAGTAAGAGGATGCCAAAGAGGGATTTGATTTGGATCAAGAGGAGAGAGGGGGAGAGATTATAGGGTTTTGAGAGAGAAAATGAAGCGTGAGTCTCTTTTCATGTGGGACTTTCCACGTCAGTGGTAGTGCTAGTGGGGGTCCTCAATTTGGGGGACGAAGCATTTTCCCTTATTGCACTCTATGATTTGTGTATGGCACCTATACAATTCAAACACAATACATGGTCCATTTCAGACACGATACATGGCGTGTTCCAATTCCCCCATCCACCCACCCAAATACCAAAGGCCTCAAAAATTTTATCAAATATTTAATTAAATATCTCACATTGGTGTGAATCTCTCACTCATGTGAGATCCTGTAAAACCTATGAGATATTTGATCAAATTTTTAATAAAATTTTTGATATCCTTAACATAACTCTTTTTCTCCCTTCCCTTCCTTTTATTTTTTATTTATTTTTTTATCAACCCCTTTCCTAACTTTGGGTACACATCATAGATACTCATGTCTTTATTATATCTAAAGAAATCAAGACACGATATAGACTGAAGTTTCGCTTCTTTGGATCAAAAATATTTTTTAATAAAAAATGTTTTTTATGATTTTTTTTTTTATAAATATTTTTTTATATTTAGACACTATTTGACATAATCTATAAAAGTGTACCCTTTGTTTTTTCTTTTTCTTTTTTTTTTAAATCCTTTTTAGGTCACATTATCTCTCTAATTTTTTACATATTTTTTTCGTAAAAAGTCAAAAAATATATTTATTTAGATTATCCCAAGCACCATCTTGGTGGTGATAGTAATAGAACGAAAGTGGAGGTTGTGCGGACTAGTTTCTGCAATAAAGAAAGATGGAACTTCGTGGACAAACCCTCGTGCACCGTTAGGTGAGAGCCTACACAAGGAAGAGATGGTTAGGCTGCCTAACTGGGGTTTGGTCGAAAACCCCTCCAACGGTCTATTCAGTACTAGAGTTTGGTAGAGAGAGAGAGAGTAGTGAAGACAAGTGTGTATAGAGTGTAAAGAGATCCCTCTCCCCAAAGGAGAGTGGGGTTACCTTTTATAAGAACTGCTTGACTTACTCACCAAATTTCTCTCTGTCACCTGGCACTTAGCTGTTATGCTAGGTCGCTCTTCATTTGAGAAGAGCAAAGAATTTGTTAAGCAATTCCGTTATTCATGAAGGATCATGCGCTCTTTCCATATATTGAATGCGAGTTAATGGTGGCGGGGCGACTGTAACGGTGGCGACGGTGGCGGTAGAAATGAAAGTGATGTTTGTGGTGGTGTAGTGACATAGATAATTCCAAAAAAAAAAATCGCCTCTTAAAAGTAAAAAATATTTTCTGTCCAAATAAACTTATTTTTCATTGATCATGAAAAATATTTTTCATTAACTTTCATTTTCTATTATATCAAACATTAAAAATATGAAAAACATTTTTCAAAAAATATTTTTCATCCAATCAAATGGAGTCACAATGATGTTTCATATTCAATTAATGTTAGTTTTTTCATTATTTTTAATTATTTACGAATATAATATTCATATAAATAAATATGTAATTGTCATATTTCCACCGACTTTTGTAATTTTTTTTTTTTTTTAAAAAAAAAAAAAACCATGTGTTGTGTCCATATCTAAGGCCTAATACATCGTTTAGCATATCAAATTAGATGAAATTATGACTATGATAAAATTAAGTAAAAAATTTATTAGTGTGATATTATTAGATTAGAAATACAATTGTGTTTGTTTGTCTTAGATTGTATTAGTTGGTTTGGTTAGGAATAAATCTATAAAAATAAACTTTGTTGTTTTGTAATATGGTGGCAAAATTATCTTTTCACACCCAATCTCACCCCTCCTATGGAAAAGCTAATCTCACCACGTGAGGACAAGGATGATAAATGAACCAAATAGTTCAAATTCGATTTGTGTCCGGCTAGAAAAAAACTCATTCGAACTCAATTCATTAAGTAAACAAGTTATACTTGAACATATTTTGAAACCAAGTTTAAATAATCAATTATTCGTTAAAATTTTCAAATCAAGTTTGAATAATCAATTGCTCGTTCAGCTCAATTCAATAAGCCTAAAACTATATAAAAATACTATATTACTGGAGCTCGACTCGACAAAAATTTATTTGAGATCGACTCAAAAGTTTAATGAATCAAATTTAAATAAATTTTAAATTTCATTAAAATTATCAAACTAAATTTAAATAATTCGACTTATTTATCACCCCTATGTGGAGAGATTCATAGTCCCAAAACGCTACTAGTCTCATTGCATTTTTATCAACCAAATACGGGTTAAATAGGAGCCATAGGATTACTAATCCAATTCTCACTGATAAAAGCTAAACAATCATGGCCTACATTAGGTCTATTTTGGATAGTGGATATTTTTTTAGTTTATAGGTTTGTTTTATTTTTTTATTTTTTAAATGTAACAAAGTAAAGAATTAATGTGATTTAAATAAACTAATAAATCATAACTTGATTTTTTTTTTTTTTTTTTTTTTTTTTTTGCCTTCCCTTGGCCTTAGAAGGTGTTTGGAATAATTTAAATATGTATAATTTTTGACTTTTTATTAAAAAATATAAATAAAAAATAAAAAATAATGTAACTTAATAAAAATAAAAATTACACTTCATAAAAGATGCCAAAGAGTATTAAGAGCATCTCCAACTCTGAATCAAAGTTTTCATTAAATCTGAGTAAAAAAATGACTTTTTCCTCAATCTGATACCGAGTGCTCCAACGGTTGATTTTCATCAAATTTTCATCAAATTTGTGCCGGGATAACCGGTTGGTCGACCGGTTAAGCCAAAAAAAAATTTTTTTTTTTTTGATTTTTTTGATTTTTTTTGAACTTTTTGAACCTTTTAGTGGTCAACCGGTTGGTCGACCGGTAAGGCAAAAAAGATTTTTTTTTTTTTCAACCGTTTGACCTTCTTTTTTGGAACTGTTTGAACCTTTTGGTGGTTGACCGGTTGGTCTTCCCCAACGGTCATGCACAGTGTTTTGATGAAATGTGGAGCCTGTCCTCATTTTGGTGAAACGTTTAGTGAAATCTCGATTTGATATCAATTTGATAAAACCGTTGGAGCATGAAAAAGTGCTTTTTTCATCAAATTTTAAATTTGATGCCAGATTTGGTTCAGGGTTGGAGATGGTCTAAAGGGTTGTTTGGAATGAACTATAGAAATGTACTTTTTGACTTTTTAAGTAAAAAAATAGAGAAAAAAATATGATTGTTTGAGATAACTTTTTAACTTTTTATGAAAAAATTTATATATTAAAATATTATATAAATTAATAAAATTACGATTTTACCCATATACATGCTAACATACAATCCGCGTAGCAGATCTGTGCGTACTGAAAAAGTGAGAATATATATATATATATTTTTTCGATTCTTTTCCACGGTGGTCTGGTACATTGTGAGAGAAAATTTGGTTTTTTTTTTTTTTTTTGGCAGTGTTTTCGGCATATTTTGGGAAGTTGGTAATAATCAACTTTTTGGTAAAAAACTGCTTATAAGTAGTTTTTTTGTGAGAGAGGAAGTTGGTAATAATATGAAAAGCAGATTATTACCGACTTCCCAAAAGAAGCCTTCAAGTGATGCACGTCTCCATCATTCAAATAAAAAAGTGTTTTTTAATTTTTTTTTCTTTTTTTTTTTGGATTTTGTAGCCGTGATGTGTACTGTGCTGATATTTTTTAATTTTTATTTTGTACCTTGACTTTTTGTGAATAGCATGTTTGGTTGGAGTTTTCTAAAAACTCTTTTTAGAAAATTTTATTTTCTTATTTTTCGTATTTTTTTATTTTGACTGAATGTTTTTAATATTTCAAGTAATTTTTTTTTACTTTTTAAACATACCTAACATAAATATACCGAAAAGTAAAAAATTTGTGAAAGAAACCTTTTAAAACTTCACTAAATACCAAAAATATAAAAAAAAAATAAGAGAATTCCGTACATATTTTGTATTTCTATGCATTTATTAATTTTTAAAAATATTTTTTCACAAATTTTTTATTTTTTAGATACATCTAAGTAAGGTGCATCTAAAAAAATAAAAAAAATGTTTAAAATTTAAAAAATATTCACTAAAAATAAAAAAACACGAAAACCAAAAAATTCAGTTTTCAAAAAATTTAATTCAAAAAATTCAAACAAAATACACTGATAATTTTTTTTTTTTTAATAATTTTTTAACTTTTTATCTTTTATAATATATCCCAAACAAACACTTAAAAATGTTTTAAAAAGATGATTAAAAATTACTTTTTAAATTTTTTTTAAATTTTTTTATAAAAAAAAAAATTAAAAGGCAAGAAACTTTTAACCGACTTCCTTAATATCTTGGTGCATGGTTCTTTGCCCTTGGTTAGATGTTGCGTACGGAAAGTGGGGCCGCCGTAGATAAGGGGTTAGCTGGTCACGCGGGTTCCTAACATTTTGGAGTGGTATTCCTTCTTAATTTCTTTCTGAATCTCTCTCTTCACCTTTAGGGCTGGTTTGGCTTGATCTATATAAGTCAAAAAGTCAAAAAATTATTCTAAAATTTAAAAAGATATCACTATTCACCCAAAAAAAATAAAAAAATTAATTTTTCTACCCACCCGTACCATTTGAATTGATGCTTGGCAGCGGCTGTGCAGCGGCTAAGGCCTGATTCGGTGTGATTTTCACACACACTGTTATTCGGCCCGTGGAAGCCATCACGGGTCCCATTTTGATAATCTAAACCGTTCAATATATAGAACTCGTTAAATATTATATGTCTGTAGAAAATCACATGGATCGGATATCGATAACTATATGATCAAATCAGTTATGTACAACAAATGGATGGTGTTATAATTAATGATTGAAAAATAAATAATTCTGATCAGATAGCTATCGATATCTGATTAACGTGATTTTTTATAGGTACATAGTGTTCGACGAGTTGTACACATTGAACGGTTCAGATTATTAAAATGGGACCCGTGATGACTCCCACGGGTCAAACAAAACCGTCCAATGCTTTGTACAAAAATTAGCCAATAATTTTCAACCCCAATACACGGCTGCATTGTGTACGGCTGGGGCCCACCACTCTCTAATCATCTCATACACACTTTTTTTATACAATTTTTTAATACACATTTTTTCATAAAAATTCAAAAAGTTAACCCAAACTTCCATATTTTTTTCTCAACTTTTTTAGTCCAAAAAGACAAAAAGTGCACTTTTTTAGGACACCCCAAACCAACCAATATAGGTTTTATTTATGAATTTAAGTAAAGATTTAAAATTTAAATTCATAAATAAAATGAAAAAAAATATAAAATATAATTATATTTTTTTAATTTTTTTAAATAATATATATATATGTAAAAATATAATTTTATTTTATTTACATTTTCATCATTTTTTTTTCCCTTTCAAATTCTTACTAAAATTTATAAACCAAATACATCTACATCTATAAAAATTCTTACAGGTTATCACTCCTTTAGAGGGCTATTTTGGAAAGATGGTTACAATCAATTTTTTTGGTGAAAAGCTACTTATAAGCAGCTTATAAACAATTTTTTTGTGAGAGAAAAAATGGATTATAATCTAAAAAGTGAATTATAACTCATTTCCCAAAATACCACAATTTCATAAACTTCCTTCATATACTTATTTTAACTATTGATTAGTTGTAAGTTATATAGATCCACCCCTCTAAGTTGTAAAAATGATTAAGTAGTTGCATTGCCCACACATCTATATCTATAAAAATACAGTGTTTATAAAATTTAACAATTTGAATAAAAGAAAATTTGATTTCTCATAACTAAGATTCATAAATTATCTTATAATTTCTATTTTTTATAACTCAACATGAATATAAAAAAAATATTTTATTTATACATATTTTCATGATTTTTTTACATTATATTGATAAAAATCAATGTTATAATTTCTTCAAAAATTTTATTAGTATATATGTTCATTCCCTCTATATTAAAATTCCAAGTCAGATACTGCAAAGAACTTGCAAGCAATGAAAATAACAATTTTTTTTTTTTTTTTTCCTTCCACAAAAACTCATTTGGTTTCCCACTTCTTTTTTATCCATCCAATCCAATCACGCTCAGTTGGTTTCCAATTCATTTTTTTTATTATTTTAAATTTGAAACACTTGTTCCATTCTCTCTTTCTTTTCCATTCATTTTCTACGAGGGGAAGCACGAAATAGCAGCTTATAGCCAGGTATGCGTAGATGGGTTTTGCACCGTTTTGCTTTATCCTATTTTCACTCCCTTCTACGGTGTTTTAATTTTTAATTTTTTCATCGCATAAGAAAAAAAATATAAAATTGGTCTAGTTAAGTCTCTCATCATTGCAAATGCAACTTCTCCTTTCTCCTATTTCCTTCCTACTGATTGTAAAAATAAATAAATAAACAATAATAATACCTAAAATTTAACGATGATGAATAGAAAAATCCAAGCAATATACATCCAATCTATCATTGTCATTGTTATTGACTATTTTTATTTCAACTACGATTATCATTAAGAACTTTGCACGATCAAATTGCTTCGTTGTTGTTTTTTATTTTATTTTATTTTATTTATGTTGTATTTGGATGTTTGATTTATGAATGAATTTTATAGAGGGAGAAAAAAAAATATGAAAAGAAAAGCTCAAAAAAATTGAGAGTAAATTTAAAATCCAAATACAATATTAGTAGTTTAGAACTAAAAATACAAAGAAATATAACATGCAACCGCACGAGGGGAACAATAAAATTATAGAAAAGTTCAAAGAAAAATGCTTGTTAGTACCACTTGAACATTATTTAAAATCTAAGATTAGATTAACAAAAAAAATGAGGGATATTTTTTTCAAATCCATGAAAAGTATTTTTAAAAAGTGCAATATCTCATGCTCTTTAACTTCCATTTTAATTTTTTTTTTCCCTTATGAGCAAAGTTATAAAGGTGGATCACCGTTAAGAGGGTGACCTTTAACAACCCATTTTGGCAATATTTCTTCATAATTTCTCCAGACAGTCTGACTTTTAAGAGACTTTAACATTTAAACAACATTATATTTACCACATTTCTACATCATATTAAAGTTAAATCTAGATTATATTATCTTTTTAGATAAATTTCTATATATGAATTCAATAATACAAAGTTAAAAAAACAAAAAAAATTGAAAATTGAACTTTTTGATCTCTCCTAAAGTGCATTGGTATCAAATAAATTTCTCCAAAACAATTTGCTTAATAAGTTCTCTCTATTTTTTAATCATGAAATCAAAAAGGAAAACGATATCCACCCGGACCCTTGTAATTTTTTTTTAAATTATTATTACGTTTTTAAATCTTCTAGAGCATAGGTCCCATTACAAGAAGGATAAGGGTTATTAGCATTCGTACTTTACACTAAGGTTGTGTTAAGGAAGTTGCTAAATAAGACTTCATTTGGCATAAAAAGTCTGGGTTAATCACAAAAAGATAAAAATATGTTAAAAACTAATAAGATAAAATATTATATCTAAATCATAATCATTTTATTTTTTCTCTCACAAAAGTCAAAAAAAATAAAAAAAAAAACCTATCTCAAACGAGACTTTTTTGCTCCAAGCTAAAATAGTCAAAACACCAAAAAGTTAAAAAATCAACCCACATCCCAAACGAAAGCTAAGTATTGCTCATTTGCTACAAATTGGCACATTATCTATATATTTTTCTACAAATTTTTTTTATAAAAAATTAAAAAATTACTAAATAAACAAACTCCAAATAACCTATAAAACAGAGGTGACTTCCCAACCCACGAAGAGACAAAAGTTGTCCATATAATCTATTTGTGATTTTTCATCTGACATGGATAGGCCCGGATAGGCCCACAAGGACCGCAACCCACAGTGAACAAACCCAAGCCCACCATTTAGACCCCATTGCATAACCCGGGTAGTAAAACCCAGGACAGCTGGAGGCCAACTGAGCAGGGAAGGCCAATGATACTCGGACACATGGCAGGTGCAGAACGGGCCACGTCAGCAGACAAAGATCTGCAAAGTTATTTCCACAATACATCGCCATTAATGCGGCACATCACAGCATTTATTACGACAACACATTCCCGTCGGAACAGCGCTCCTTATCCTGAACAAGGTAGGCTACATCACAGGCTTTCGGCGAGGGAGGCACGTCGGAAGAGACAGTGAAATGATTACCAAGGAATATAAGCAAGCATGGAAGGCAAGAAGAAGGTTAAGCATTTTTCTATTCCTCCAACTCTCTCTCTCTCTCTCTCTCTCTCTCTCTCTCTATATCAACTACTTCCATTTCTAATTTACACGCCGGAGGGTTCACTGGGGGACTACCCAATTCCCCGTTGAACTTGTTTGCAGGTCTACCAGTGGGCTTCGTCGCTCGGACGTGGGCTTGAGGAGCTTGGATCAGTCCAGTCCATCTACGGTGAAAGAACTGTATCATCAGTTGGCGCCGTCTGTGGGAAACTGGTTGGTCCGTGCGCCAGTTGTGTTCATTGCCGCCGGAGACCCCGTTCCCGTAACCTTTTACGTCTCACCCGTCAAGTGTATGGTCACGACTAGATCCATGGCTTCCCACCATAATGCTGCCGATCATCAGACCGACCCTCCCAATCCAAACGACCCACCACAGTATTTCATCGAGCTTACCAACAGCGTCAACCGCATGGCCGAGCAAAACCACGCCTTAATAAACGCTCTGCTTCAGAGAAACCTCCCTATCCCTCCACCACCGCCTCCAGATATCCCACCCCATCCAGAACAAACTCCGAGCCATATTGTCCCACAACCCAACCCACTCAACTCGGGAGGTTTTCAACCCCCTCACCCACATATAAATCCATCGCCTCCAACCCCACGTCCGTCGGTCGTAACACCAACCCCCGAGGGAGAAGCCAGCAGCGTCCAACACCTGTCTCCCTCTGGTGGCGACAACATTCCCCTTTGGGACGCTGAACTCAGAGCCATGAAGCTCCAGCTCCAGGGGGTTATGCAGAATATCCAGCATAAGCCCTCCACCACCGCACACTCGCCATTTGTCGCCTCCATCCGAGATAAACCCCTGCCTGCCAAATTCAAAATGCCCACCATTGACTCCTTCGATGGCACAACCGACCCGATCGACCATTTGGAGACCTACCGCACCCTCATGATCCTCCATGCCTTCCCCGACGAAATCATGTGCCGAGCCTTCCCCGTGACACTGAAGGGGTCGGCTCGGCTGTGGTTTAGCCAGTTACCACCAGACTCGGTCTCCACTTTCCAGCATCTCAGTGACTCTTTCTTGAGCCATTTTATTGGAGCTCAGCGCCAACGACGCCCGGCCACCCAACTACTCAACATCCGTCAGACCGAGGGGGAATCACTGCGCAGCTTCGTTACTCGCTTCAATACCGAAGCCCTCCAGGTGGTGGAAAACGACGACAAGGTCATCCTCACGGCTTTCATGGCCGGCCTACGGTCGTCCGACTTCCTTTTCTCTCTCTCCAAGAACCCCCCGACCTCCATGGCCGCCCTACTCTCCAAAGCACAGAAATACATGAATGCCGAGGATTCCCTAGCTGCTTGGCAGGATCCACTCACTAAACAGCCGACCCCCAGAGACAAGCGAAAGGACTCGGAACCCTGAAGCGCCCAGTACACCAACCAAACACCCCACCATACCGATCGACCCCCTCGTGCCGACCGGTCGGCACAAACTCGACCGACTAGTCGGTTCGAGCGATACACGCCCCTTAATTCTCCCATGGAACATGTCCTTCATCAGATCCAACGGGATTACCCTCTCAAGTGGCCACTACCTTCCCGAGCCCCCTCCAGTCGGAAAGACCAGTCCAAATACTGCCGCTTTCACCAGGATCATGGCCATAACACTGATGATTGTATCAACCTCAAGGACCAGGTGGAGGCCTTCATACGTCAGGGGCGCCTCAGCCGGTTCACAGATACCCGCCCCCAGCAAAGGCAAAGGACCGAGCCCCGCAGAGATAACCGTCGGCGCACCCCGCCCCGGCAGCCAGCCCAACATAACCAAGGCCATGACCGACCTCCGCAACAACCCCGGCCACAAGGTCACCCACCTCCGCCAGTTGGTGAAATTAGAGTTATTGCAGGCGGACTCGCTTGCGGAGGACCATCCCGCTCGGCTCAAAGGGCAGAGCTTAGAAAAATACGGCAGGGCTCAGACAAAGCAGTCGCCACAATGGACCGACCCCCCAAACAGCCTAAACAGTGGGCAGAACCCATCACCTTTACGGACGCTGACTGTACAGGCATCCGCTACCCGCATGATGACCCCTTGTCATTTCGGCCATCCTCTCTAACTACAAGGTCAGACGAGTTCTCATCGATAATGGCAACTCTTCAGACATCATCTTCCTCAACTGCTTCCGCCAACTCAAGATTGGAGAAGAAAGCTTGTTCCCACTCCAAACCCCCCTGGTCGGTTTCACTGGCGACCGTGTGACCTCCATCGGTTCCATTGACCTCCCCATCACCATCGGCGAATACCCACGGCAGGCTACGAAGTTGCTCACCTTCCTTGTAGTTGATTGCCCATCTGCCTACAACATCATCCTTGGCCGAACCGCCATCAACACTTTCCAATCCATCACATCCACCTACCATCTTGCCCTCAAGTTTCCCACTGATCTCGGGGTCGGAACAGTCAGAGGGGAGCAGACCATGGCCAGGGAGTGTTATGTTACCTCGCTTAAAGAAGCCAAGCTGAAGGAGGCAATGATCATCGAAGGACTTGACGTCAGGGATGAAGACGAGCTAGTCAGAGGAGAACCTGTGGAGGAGCTCGTCGAGGTCCCTATTGACCCCACCAATCCACTAAAAACTGCTAAGATTGGCTGCCAACTATCCCTCCAGACAAAAGCCGACCTCACTGCCCTTCTGACCGAGCACAATGACGTATTTGCCTGGACCCATGCAGACATGCCCGGCATTGACCCCTCCTTCATAACTCACCGCCTCAGCATCGAATCTCATTTCTGGCCTTACCGTCAAAAGCAGCGTATTTTCCACCCAGAGCGTAATAATCTCATAGCCGCAGAAGTTGACAAACTCCTTGAGGCTCAATTCATCCAAAATGTAGACTATCCTAAGTGGCTGTCCAATGTGGTTCTAGTCCGCAAGAACAATGGCAAGTGGCGCCTCTGCGTCGATTACTCTGACCTGAACCGAGCTTGCCCCAAAGATAGCTATCCACTCCCCCGCATAGATCTGCTGGTCGACGCCACGGCCGGTCACCAAATGCTCAGCTTCATGGATGCTTTCTCCGGGTACAACCAAATCATGATGCACTCATCCGATCGGAAACACACATCCTTCATCACCGACAGAGGTACCTACCACTACCGTGTGATGCCATTCGGACTGAAGAATGCCGGGGCCACCTACCAACGGTTAGTCAATGCAGTTTTCCACCATCAGATCGGTCGAAACATGGAAGTGTATGTAGACGACATGCTAGTCAAAAGCAAACTCTCCGCTGACCATCTGACCGACCTACGAGAGACCTTTGCCACCCTTCGCAAGTATCGGATGAAGCTCAATCCAGAGAAGTGCGCCTTTGGCGTAGGATCTGGAAAGTTCTTAGGTTTTATGGTCAGTCAGCGCGGCATCGAGGCCAACCCTGAAAAGATCAAGGCCCTGATTGAGATGCAGTCACCCAAAATTGTTAAAGAAGTCCAAAGACTCACCGGCAGAGTGGCGGCTCTCAACCGCTTCATTTTTCGCGCGACTGATAAGTGCCTACCATTTTTCAAAGTTCTTCGGCAAACTTTTGAATGGACAGCTGAATCTGAAAAGGCTTTTCAGCAGTTGAAGCAATGCATGGCCAATCCTCCCCTTCTTTCACAAGCAATCACCGGTGAGCCCCTCTTCCTATATTTAGCAGTATCGAACACCGCCGTCAGTGCAGCCCTTATACGGGAAGATGGCTCAGTCCAGCGGCCGGTCTACTACATCAGCCGAGCTCTCAGGGGGGCAGAGTAGAATTACCCACTGCTAGAAAAGCTGTCCCTGGCCCTGGTCACCGCCTCCAGACGACTTCGTCCTTACTTCCAGACGACTTCGTCCTTACTTCCAGGCCCACTCCATAGTGGTCCTCACCGACCAACCCCTGAAGAAGATCATCCAACAGCCAGAGCTTTCTGGCCGACTCATGCAATGGTTAGTGGAACTCAGCCAGTTTGACATCTCCTACCGCCCTCGCACGGCAATCAAGGGGCAAGCTGTAGCCGACTTTATCCTGGAATTCACCAACACCACCCCAACCACTACTCCTCCACCTCCACCAACCCCTGCTGAACCAGAAGACCCCTATTCTTGGACTCTCAACGTCGACGGGTCATCCCGGAGGGAGGGTAGTGGGGCGGGCCTCATCCTCACCTCCCCTGAAGGTGGTTACTTCAAATGCGCTCTTCGTCTCTTGTTTGAGGCCAGCAACAATGAGGCCGAATATGAAGCGTTGATCGCAGGCCTCCGCCTGGCCAAAGACATTGGTGTTAGCCACATCCGCGTGTTCAGTGACTCCCAGCTCATCGTCGGTCAGATCACGGGGGAATTCGATGCCAAGGACGGCACAATGCGGGCTTACAGGGACATGGCACTCCCCCTTGCTCGCCTCTTCAATACTTTCCAGATCAAACACATACCTCGGGTGGAAAATTCCAAAGCAGATGAGATGGCTCAGTTGGCCTCTACCGACCAGTCCGACCTCCGCCACGGAGTCCGCCTCGAATACCTAACTCATCCGGCCATCACACTCGACCTTCACGAAGTGCAGTTCCTCCAGATTGAACCCATCCCTTGGGCTTCCGACATCATCCTATTTTTGATGACAGGGGCCCTCCCAGATGATAAACAGCAGGCCGCCAAAGTAAGGGCTCGGTCGTCCAATTATCTTCTCGATGATGGCATCCTATACAAGCGTGGTTTTTCACGACCATATCTGCGATGCCTCAATTCAACACAAGCAACCTATGTCATGCAGGAAATCCATGAGGCAATTTGTGGCAACCACTCGGGCGGCAGGTCCCTAGCACACAAAATACTCCGTACTGGTTACTTTTGGCCAACTCTTAATCAAGATGTGACTGATTTTGTCCTCAAGTGCGATAAGTGTCAGCGCTTTGCCAACATCCCCCATGCCCCGCCTACAGAGTTGATTACGCTTTGCAGCCCCTATCCATTCGCCAAATGGGGGATCGACCTGATCGGTCCACTTCCCACTGGCCGAGGTCAGACCAAGTTCGCAGTCGTCGCCATCGACTACTTCACCAAGTGGGTAAAGGCTGAAGCCTTAGCCACCATTACCGAGCGGAACACAACCAAGTTCATCTGGCAATCGATCGTTTGCAGGTTTGGCATCCCTCAGGCCATTGTGTCAGACAACGGCAAGCAATTCGACAACGCCAAGTACAGAAAGTTCTGTGTAGATCTTCAGATTCAACCATGTTTCTCCTCCCCTGGCCATCCCCAAGCCAATAGCCAAGTTAAGGTCACCAACCGCTCTCTTCTGAAGATCATCAAAGCTAAGTTGGAAGCTGCTAAGGGACTTTGGGCTGAGGAACTGCCAAGTGTACTCTGGGCCTACCGGACAACAGCTCGGACCCCCACGGGAGAAACCCCCTTTCGCTTAACATACGGCGCTGAGGCGGTTATTCCAGTGGAAATCGGTCTGCCTACCCTACGAGTTCTGCATCCGGATCCAGCGCTCACTGAAGAGCTCCGTCGGGCAGATTTGGACCTAATTGAAGAGCTCAGGGAAACCGCTGCAGTCAGATTGGCTTCATACTAACAGAAAATGAGAACGCACTACAACCGCAAAGTCTGACCACGGGAATTCGCTGTAGGAGATCTTGTCTTAAAAGAGGCCACTCTTGCCACCAAAAATCCAACCGAGGGAAAACTGGCCGCCAAATGGGAGGGACCCTACATTGTGAAAGCCCGTCCACGCCCGGGCACTTACCGACTTCAAGACATGGAGGGTCGAGACCTTCCCCACCCATGGAACGCTGAACATTTGAAACGCTACTTTCAATAGGCTTTTGCTTTTGTGTTGCTCAATTATTGTACTCTCTGTTCGACGCATAATGTAAATTTTGATCATTGGAATACACTTCCAGCTACACCTGTCGTCTCAATAACATTTTTTACTTGCAGACCTTACACTCCAAAGCCTCAGCCAGACTGAGCACTTCACAAGCCTCAGCCAGACTGAGCACTGCCAAAGCCTCGGACAGACTGAGCACTTCCAAAGCCTCAGCCAGACTGAGCACTTCTAAAGCCTCGGACAGACCGAGCACTTCAAAAGCCTCGGCCAGACCGAGCACTTCCAAAGCCCCGGACAGACCGAGCACTTCAAAAGCCTCAGCCAGACTGAGCACTTCCAAAGCCTCGGACAGACCGAGCACTTCAAAAGCCTCGGCCAGACCGAGCACTTCAAAAGCCTCAGCCAGATTGAGCACTTCACAAGCCTCAGCCAGCCTGAGCACTTCCAAAGCCTCGGACAGACCGAGCACTTCAAAAGCCTCAGCCAGACTGAGCACTTCACAAGCCTCAGCCAGCCTGAGCACTTCCAAAGCCTCGGACAGACCGAGCACTTCAAAAGCCTCAGCCAGACTGAGCACTTCCAAAGCCTCGGTCAGACTGAGCACTTCAAAAGCCTCCGCCAGACCGAGCACTTCAAAAGCCTCAGCCAGACCGAGCACTTCCAAAGCCCTCGTCCAGACCGAACTCTTCAACAGACTCAACCATAATAAACAGACCAAGTCTCAACCAGACTAAGTGCCACCAGTGCAGGTTCAGAATGCGTTACTTACAACCTCATTTCTATCATCAGGGACATTCCATATCAAAGTTTTTACATTACCCTTTACTTAGTCAAATTCCAAAGATGTCCTCGCATGCTTCATTTACTAATCAGATTAACTCCGATCGGTCACTCTCATCCATTCAATTTTTATACAAGTCCCATTTTAACCTACATTGCACGTTCAAGAGCTCTCCTACGTTACTTTGTATTGCAGATTTTTCCAAGTCCAATCTCACCACTACCTTGAATTCCACTGAATTTTCATGGAACTCCAGCTCTACTCCGCATTGAATTGGTACTTAATCCAATCCTACTCTGCGTTAAGCTTTTGTACAGGTTCAGTTTCACTATGCCTAAGCAAGCTTTTAGTTTTCCTCAACGTTGAATTCTTGTTACACCTCTGTATGGAGAAATTCCCAAATATGGTTCACTGACTTATACGCAAGCAAACACAATCGAATCATAGAATACGCAAGCAAACACAATCGAATCATAGAAACTCAAAGGAAATTTTATTTATTCAGAAATATGTATATCAGTTCACTACAGTACTCCAAAACAAAAAAAAAAAAAAACACAATTACAATGTGTATACAAAGACAAAACAAAACACTATTTCAATTCACTCCTCATCCTCGCTGGAGACCAGATCTGCTTCTTCAATTCCTTCATCCAGAGGAGTCTGGGCCACGTCATCCTCCCCAATTGTGACACTACTCAGGCCAAGCTCTGGGAACAGCTCCTCAGCCCTACGTTTGAACATCTTCCACCCGCTGTCCCAGTACTCGGCCATTTCGTGTATAGAAGTCTGATTGTTGGAAGCTTTCAATGACTTCAGCCTCAGATCTCCCCCCAACAGTCGCCCTTGATGGGCCAGCCCCACCAGATTCCTCCCTAGCCAAGCTGACGGCGACCGCAGCATCAACTGCCATCTGAAATTCAGGCGATCCTTTGAATTGATCAACTGCCGCGATGTACAGATCGGGGTAGGCAACCCTTTCAGAGGCTGCCTTCGCCCTTTCCTCATCCAGCTCCCTTTGTAGGATCGCTTTCTCAGAAGAAGCTTTGGCCCTCTCAGTTTCCAACTCTTTTTGCAGAGCCTCCCTCTCAACAGTCGCCCTCCCTCTCTCTGCCTCTAACTCTTTACGCAGATTTTCCATCTGCTCCATTGCTTTGGCACGCTCCCCCTCCAACTCCTTTTGCAGAGCACCCACCTTCACATCCGCCTCATCCTTCTGCCTGACCAACTCCTCATTGTTGATCATCGCTTCTTCGTGGCGCTCGACTGCGACGTCGCAAGCCTTCTGAGCCTCCTCCACCTTCTTCCGCTCGCCAGCCAGTTGGAACTCGAGCGACACAACCTGGCAGTTTGCGTTCTCCAGCTCCACCCTGGCCGCTTGCAGATCGGCGTGAGCACTCTCCCAGCCTGCACTCGCCTTCCTCAACTTTGTGAGCTCAGCCTTGGCTTCCTCCGCCTTCAGTTTGGCAGCCCCCGCCTTCCTCAGAAGGGCCCCTGCTAAGGTGGTTACCTCCATTTGAGCAGAACATAAGCCCCTCAGCAGGTCGGCCTCACTGAATTTGGACGCCGAGCGCAGAGCCGACTCCTCCACGATCTTCACCAAGCGGTCTGCTCCTGCCCTGGCTGGCCCCTCCTCTCCTTCCAACCGTCCAGCCACCGCACGGGCATGATAAATCGCTGTGGCGAGACTAACTCCTCCTTCCTGGGGACCAGAGCTCTTTTGGGTCTGTTGCCCCACACTGGGCTCTGCACCAGTTACCCCAACTCCCCCTTGTACTAATGGGCCAATCTCCACAACCTCCGACCTTGGGGCAACCCCCGCCACTTCTGGGGCATCTTTGACCACGGAGGTCTCCGCCATGCCTGGAGCGACCTTGGCCTTTTTGGACCCAGGCTCCTCTGCACTCTCCTTTGGGGCACTCCTCTTCTTTTTCTTCTTCTTCAGAGCCTCCCCCTCCCTCCTGGCTTGTTCTTTCACAGGATCGACTGGGGGTGGTCGTGGCTCAAAACTGCCTAAGTCCTTCCCCCCCAACGGCCTTGGACGCAGACGGATTCTCTCCCGCGCGATCGGTTGAGCCGGTCGGCCTTCTTGCGCCTCCTTAAATTTTTTGGCTTTTGCTAGGATGGCACGATCCTCTGCCTCCTGCGCTGCCCTCCTCGCCTCCAACTCTGCTCGGTCGAGGTCTGCACCGGTCGGCAGCGGCCCCAATCCCGCCTCAAACAACGCGGATGGCTGAACCAGCTCGTCCCATTTGACCTTTTCTCTCTCCCTCCACTCCTTCACCTTCTTCACCCTCTCCTCCGCCGCTGCCCCCAGTCTTGCCTCCATCGACCTGCTGGGCACCTTCCAGATGATGCGAACCCCAGGCCCCCCATTGGCAGACACATAGAACCATCTTGGCCGCCACCCCTTTATTGACGACGGTAGACCCGCCACCAACCCCTTCCCCATTGCCGCCTGCAAGGTGACCCATGTCTCTTGTTGTCCTGAGGCTTTATAGCAGGCGAAAAATTCATCCACTGTCATAGCCTCCCCTCCATTCGCCTTCGGCCATGTGCTTGCGCAAGATAGCACAATCTTCCACGCATTCGGCATTAGTTGCCCTGGTGCTACCTCCAAGCGGTTGAGCACGTCCACCACGATTTGCGGCAGTGGCAGCCTCAATCCCCCCTTTAGAGCTTCCTCATAAAGGGAAAACTCTCCTGGCCTGGCGTCAGACGGCCTTTTCGTCGATGCCGGCAGCGATAGCTCCACTTCCGCAGGGATCTGGTACTTTTCACGGATCACCTCCAACTCTGCCGCCGTAATCGTGGACTTGTCAGCCTTCGTGTGCCAGTGGTTTGGTTCCACCTGGCTGATTGGCGTTGGCGCTGCTATTATGGTGGAACCATGGGACCGCACCGCCGGTTCCCCCACCCTCTCTGACCTATATTGTGCCGCTAGCTCCTCAGCATCGTCGTCCCCAAGGGGGTCTACCCTCACATTCACAGCCCCTTATTGTGCCATTTCTAGAGTATGTTTGCGAATCGCTTCTGATGCAGGAACAAGAAAGTTGAAAAAATGCTGCAAAGGGGTATCGTGAGCGACAAATGAAGCAAGACTTGGAATTTTTTGGTTTTTTGTCAACAAGTAAGTGAATCTCACAACACCAAAAGCCCACGGTTTGCCCGTCTTCCAAGGATCCCAATTAATGTTTGCCAACTTGAAAACTTTTCAAATTATCCGCCAAAACTGTCTTTTCAATCCCGAAGTGACCTATCGTTTCATTTCTACTCCAACGCCTCACTTTCCCCCCCCACGATCCTGCCACGTGTATGGTCACGATGCACTGACTCCTCCCCTTACCTTGTCTTTTCCACTTCAAATCACCACGTGACACGCCGCCTTTTGAGCCCCGTGCCCTTCCGCTCGGCCACCTCCGTGGTCAGCACTCCCCACGGTCGGCCTCTTCCACTCGGCCACCTTCGTGGTCGGCACTCCTCACGGTCGGCCTCTCCCGCTCGGCCACCCTCGCGATCGGCCCTCTCCACGGTCAGCCTCTCCCGCTCGGCCACCCTCGCGATCGGCCCTCTCCACGGTCAGCCTCTCCCACTCGGCCACCTTCGTGGTCGGCACTCCTCACGGTCGGCCTCTCCCGCTCGGCCACCCTCACGATCGGCCCTCTCCACGGTCAGCCTCTCCCGCTCGGCCACCCTCGTGATCGGCCCTCTCCATGGTCAGCCTCTCCCGCTCGGCCACCCTCGCGATCGGCCCTCTCCACTATCAGCCTCTCCCGCTCGGCCACCCTCGCGGTCGGCCTCTCCCTGCCGGTCGGACTCATCTTCCTCATTACTATTCCCTTCATTGGACTAAAGCTGCACTCGGGAATGGGGGACTACTGACATGGATAGGCCCGGATAGGCCCACAAGGACCGCAACCCACAGTGAACAAACCCAAGCCCACCATTTAGACCCCATTGCATAACCCGGGTAGTAAAACCCAGGACAGCTGGAGGCCAACTGAGCAGGGAAGGCCAATGATACTCGGACACATGGCAGGTGCAGAACGGGCCACGTCAGCAGACAAAGATCTGCAAAGTTATTGCCACAATACATCGCCATTAATGCGGCACATCACAGCATTTATTACGACAACACCTTCTCGTCGGAACAGCGCTCCTTATCCTGAACAAGGTAGGCTACATCACAGGCTTTCGGCGAGGGAGGCATGTCGGAAGGGACAGTGAAATGATTACCAAGGAATATAAGCAAGCATGGAAGGCAAGAAGAAGGTTAAGCATTTTTCTATTCCTCCAACTCTCTCTCTCTCTCTCTCTCTCTTTCTATCTATATCCACTACTTCCATTTCTAATTTACACGCCAGAGGGTTCACTGGGGGACTACCCAGTTCCCCGTTGAACTTGTTTGCAGGTCTACCAGTGGGCTTCGTCGCTCGGACGTGGGCTTGAGGAGCTTGGATCAGTCCAGTCCATCTACGGTGAAAGAACTGTATCATCATCATCAACTGGTGGACACCACGTAAAATAATCTCTATTACGCTTAATATTTTAAATAAATTACTAAATATTCTATATAATATTTATTTGGTAAGTAATTTGAGGTGAGGGTCACATTTTTTTTTAATTGTTTTTTGGGTTAATGATAAGGCTTGTTCTGTCAACTTATGTGCATATTAAGGGTTGTTTGGAGAAGTAGGATAAAAATTAGTTTTTTAGGTTTTTTATTTTTGTTTGAAAAAAATGTATAAAATAGTAAAGAAATGATGTGACTCAAAAGAGGTTAAAAGTCAATTGTCAAAAGTAGCCTAATGCTGTGTTTAGTTGAGAGATTTGATGAGGGATTTAGAAAGAGAAATAAAAAAAAGTAGGTGAAATGTAAATAAAATATACTTATATTTCACCTAATTTTACACATATTTTCTTTTTTCTTTCCAAATCTCACTCCAAATCCCCTAACCAAACACTACAAAGGAGGGTGTTTGAAATGACCTAAATAAATAAAAAATAATGTGACCTTAAAAAAAAACATGCCAAATAATACTCAACTAATTTCCTCCTCTCCAACTCAATGAAAGACATTAAGCCAGTCAGTCAGTCAACCAACCAACCAACCAACCATTCATTTAGGAGCACACTAGAGTTGAGTTGAGTCTCACATAAGTATTGGAGAAGGAGAGCGTCTAATTATTTCAATATACATATTTAATGAAATATTATTTTGATAGTAATTATATCTTAAACTAAAATGATTATAATGGATATCTATTAACACCCATAATATTATATGAAAATATTTTATGTACACATCTTTTAAAAATAAAAAAATCTCAATGTAAACCTTTTGAGTAAAAAAAACTAAATCCTAATTTTTTCATTGTTGTCACTTTACTTGCTACATACTCTGTATTCCTCTATTGCTTACAAATCAATACTCTCATAACAATTCTCATATTGCTTTAATCTCTGGGTTTATACTCTATTAGTGATAAAAAAAAATATTAGTTTTTCATGTAGAATTGTTTTTTTCCTTTTGCGGTTTTCAATCGGACAACCAGTGTCGAATTATTTCATTATATTCGGACATCAACTACCGAAAGTTTTTTTATTTTTTTTCAGAACAAATTTATCGAACTAATCACTTTTATTCGGAAGTGAAGTTTCGGGAAAAAAAAAAAACCAAAACAAAAAAAAAAACTAAGGTTTTATGGCAGTGAAGTGCACAGAGATCTCTTCAACAATATTTTTGAGAGTTTTCAATGGTGTTTTCAATGGAGGTTCAATAAGGTCTTCACTAAATGATTTTGTCTTCACTTTACACTGTGGTCTTAAATGGTCTTTACGTGAATCTAAAATAGGTTTATAAATCTGGAAGTATGGTTACTCAATAAGTGTATGGAAAGAAAGGTTGAGTGGTGTGTACAATAGTGTTACAACCCCGACCCATGATTAACTATTAAGCCATGATTAAGTATGCCTAATAAACAATTAAGATGAAATCTTGAGTTAAATTATATGTACATTGCATTATTTGTGTTTATATCTGTCTGTGGTAGGAATATCTGTTGGTGTTTCTATCTTGTTCTGCGAATTGAAGTCCTTATCGGCATTCGATCGCGAAATTAACTTAGTATATGTGTTAGTTAGAATTTTTAGAATTTTATGGTAGATTTAATTGAAATTCGATTCGGAACCGAATGATTAGAATAAATAATGTTGAATTATTTGCCACTAATGAGTTCTCTAATCAAATCTATAAAAGGCCTAAGTGAGCCCTTGAATTAATTTTACACTATTATTCTCTCATTCTTGTGTACAAAACGTGAGAGAGAGAGAGAGAGAGAGAGAGAGAGAGAGATGGAGAGAATTGAGATCAACAAGAGAGTTTGGTAGAAAAGTAAGGGAATTAGCTTAGAAACTTAAAGATTGACTTGGAAGCTCACAATTGAGGACCTTAGATGAGTAATTGATTCCTAAACTTAGTATTTAAGTTGGTAATGTAGAGAATTCAAGAGAATTAAGTTGAATAATGGAAGAATTGAACTAGAAAGGAAGATATTAAAGTTATACCATGCATGCACACACATTATTCTACACTTTGAGTTGAATTGCTAGGAATTCTCACATGCATGCCTCAATTCCACTTTAGGTTTGAGAGTTTATAATGTTTTCCATCAATTGACCTCATTTGATCATGTTTTGGAAGCTTTGAAATCAAGTTGGTGTATGTATGTTAGGGTTTCAAAGTTTTGAGTTTTGTTTTGTGCAATTAGCAAAGCTTTTGGGCCTTAATTTCATGAAATGGCTTTAAATTCTCAATGGTTTATAAGTTTACAAGTGTTTTCTTAGTTTTTGGGTCCAAATGATGAGTTTTGAGCCTTTGATTTCGAAGTTTGCATCATCTACAGCAATCTAGAAATTCTAGATTCTACCTCTCCGCTTGAGTGATAGAACCTGCGCTCGAGCGACCCATCTGTATTTTGCACTTCCGCTTGAGAGACCAAAAATTGGCTCGAGCATAAAATGCATGCTCCCAGAAGTTTACCATTTTTGCAGACCGCTCGAGCGACGAGAATTGCACTCGAGCGATGTCACGACCCAAACCCGGCCCTATGGGTTTAGCACCGTAACCGGCCAGTAATCCAAGATTACCGAAGGCCTGCTTAACAGTAGTACAGTAAAACAGAGTTCAGGGCCTGGCGGAAGCCAATACAGTAAATAAATAATGTCCATTGAGCTGTGACAGTCTGTATGCCAAAAAGATTTTTCATGCATTCCCACATGCAAACAGTACAGTCTATACAAAATTTACAGTCACACAGTAAAGGGACCTAATCCCTTGATAACAGTACAGTTAGCAGCTGACAGTCTATACAGTAATCCAAAACAGTACGGAGACAGACGGGGGAAAAACAAAACACCCCAAAGCCATAACATGGCAACTCGGAACCTCGCAGTGAGGCACATAGGCTGGCTTGACAAAACTGGAGTCTAATCCACACTCCTAGCTCCAGTCTGGTGGCTGAGCACCTACATATATATATAAACAGTGAGCTAAAGCCCAGTGAATAACATAATGCGTAAAGAGGTTAAGAATGAAATGTCCTTACAGTAACGAAAACAGTTCATTAAACAATAATCCAGTCTTTCAGTCAGAACAGTTATTCAGTCATATGTGGTACATCCATTAGCATAGCAGTAAACAGTAGGTCTTAAAGACCGAACAGTAATGATGGCCATCAATCAGTAAACAGTAGTGGTTCCACGAGGGAACCGACAGAGATCTTTATAACAGTAACAGTAAACAGTAGGGGCTAAGGATGCCACAGTACATTTCAGAATATAGGACATACATTCAGTCAATTAACAATAATCAATTCAGAAAACAGTTCGGTTAATCAGTCAGAAAACATTCTCAGTTGAACATATCTTTACACAATTGTTACTCACAGAGTTTGGGCTACGGTATGCTAGAGCGTGTTTCCCCAGTCGCCAACCCTACACAGTTCACAGGTTGAACACACACTAAGCTACACAGTTGGGAAATATCATAATTTAATCCCTAATTTGCCTTGGTGTGTTCTACATCTATATCCTCATTAAGATGTCTTAAACTAGGCCTAAGAATGCCTAGAATGGGATGAGGATGCAAAAATACACTTAGAAAACATTTTGCAAAGTTTGCTGAAAATAGGAGCCTCGCTCGAGCGAGCCTTCCTTCGCTCGAGCGAGCTTCCAAAATCAAAGGTTTTGCTCGAGCGAGGAATCCTTCGCTCGAGCGAGCTGTTGAAACAGTAAAAGTACTGGATGCTGAAATTTTACGCTCGAGCCACCAATCCTACGCTCGAGCGTAGCTTCGAACAAAGGTTGGTCGCTCGAGCGAAGAATCCTTCGCTCGAGCGAAGAAGCCAAATTCTGGAATTTTCAGATTTGTCTCCTAAGCTCAAACCAAGCATTCTTTCACTCAAAACTCGACCTCTTGGGCCTAAATTCTGGAAAACACATCTAAATTCAATGTATAACAAGTTTCAAAGCTCAATTTACGAATTCAAGCCCCAAAGGTGAGTCAATTAAAACCATATTCAAACCCATTTTCAAGAATATGAAGAACATGCAAACATGCATGAAATTAAACCATTTCAAAGCTCAAATTCTTGTTCAAATGAACTCATTTCTTCAAGAACATGATGAAATCATGGACTCAAGCCTAAACATGAACATGCATGTACAATTTTACCATGGATTCAACTCAAAACTCATCAATTCAAACATGCATGCATGAATTAAACTCCAAATCAACACTTTTGAACCAATTCATGTATTAACTCCACAATTTAACTTGACTCATGCAAGAAAACCTTAAATGCAACAATGGGAGATTCAATTACCTTGCCTAAGTCTTCAATTACAAGTGTAGAGGCTTAAACAAGCAAGAACTCTTCTAATTTCCTTAATTTCCAAGCAATATCATCAAAATGAACTCAACTCTCTCTTACTCCCTCTCTTGGTCGGCTAGAGTGAAGAAAAGGGCTGATGAAATGCACTTGTTCAAGTGTAATCAAGGCCTCAAACATGAATAAACAAATGCCCCACTCAATGGCAATTCCGTAATTACGGCAACTTATATGTTTAGCTTATTTTAATCTAATTTAATCATACCTAATCACGTTTTCGATAAATATACCATTAAATCATATAAATTCCGATGATTCCAAAACATCAATCTATTTCCGATTCGGCCGCCGATAAGGCCTTCAATTTGCAGTTTAAACATAGAAATACGAACAAATAATCAAACAATCGAAAACATAAAAATGCAATACAATAGATATGCTCAGTCAATTCAGTTCCAATTTTCAATCAGTCCGTTCAGTACTTCAGTTAGTTCAATTATCAGTCATAAGCAGTCCAGTTTAACAGTAATCAGTAGGTAATTCAGTGGTTTATCGGTAAACAGTATGGGGGTTGTTACAAGCGAAGACCTCAATCACATGGTCGAGCGACCGTCGAGCATGTGTCGAGTGAGAAAATCAAGCAATCAGTACTTTTACAGATGTGTAATTCAATACGTATTCGTTTTATATCTGTATAGGTCACGCGTCGCAAGTTACCTATTTTGTTTACTCTGTTGTTTGCTTTGGGGCCATCTGTGAGTAATAACTTAGTAAAACTATGTTCAACTTTTATTTATTTCCTGTATGTGGAATAACATATGTTTTATGAAATGTTATGCTTTGTACAATGAATGATTATCCAGTTTCTGACAAGCACTCGTGGCAATAATTCCGTGGTTCAAGTATATGATTTGTACCCGATACTGGAGGTTCCTATATGGAACTGGCAAGTATGAGATCTATTCCCAGTACTGGAGGTTCTTGTATGGAACTAACAAGTATGTTATCTGTTCCTAGTACTGGAGATTCCTTTGTGGAACTGGTAAGCATACTATATGTTCCCAGTACCAGAGGTTCCTTTATAGAACTGATAAGTATGACCTTTAATGCTTTATATTTGATTTGTTATTGTTAATGGATGTACCACATATGAACAAGCGGAATTCTGATTTCTGTACATGATTCAAACAAAAATATGAATATGAATCTGTTTCTATTTTCTGCATCTAGCGGGACATCATTCATTAAACCTCTTTACTCTGTTATTATTCACTAAGCTTTCGTTCACTATTTATATTATGGATGTAGGTGACCAAGCGCGTGACCAGGCCTAAACTGTTGCCTAGAGTTTTGGGTCAGCCAGCTACCGTGCCTCCCAATGAGGTTTCCGTTAAAGAAGTCAAGTTTTGTGGACCATGCTTAGAGTTTGTCTTGTGAAGAACGTTTTGTTTTATTTTTGTTCATCCGCACACCTTGTATGGTGTTGCAAGACTTATGTGGATATGATATCATATATGTATATATTTCATACAAGTTTTAAATTTCTGTCCCATGTATGTCAGCACAGTTCAATGGACTACATATATTTCATATATTTGCTTCCGTAGCCCCTAACTATATGTTATTTTGTTCAGAGGTCTTAGGTAATCCAAGGATACTGGCTGGTTACGACGCTAAACCTATAGGGGCGGATTTGGATCCTGACAAATGGTTATTATAATAAATATGGTATAATTGTAACTTTTAGTGTGTGAATTGTAAAAATTAATTAATAATCAAATTAATAAATATGTGTATTGAGAGAAAATGTGCACTGAGATAATTAAATGTATGGAAATAGAATTTTCCAGAGTGTGGAGTTCCATTACACTTTCTCTCCTGAGAGTGTGTACTATATATATCTATTATATATTTTTGTGTTATATATTACATATTTTTTAATAAATATTATATAATTTTTTGATAGACAACAAAAATAAGTAATTTTAATTTTGAATCATAAATTATTATTTATTTTTGTAGAACTCTTAGTATATATTATTTATGAAAAAAATTAAGTTCATCTCATAATCGTAATATTTTTTTTTATTTTATCTCATTTATCTTCAAAAAAATGAATGATAAGTATATTTTTTTAAATTGATCATTTATTTTTTGAAAACGAATATAATATGTAACGTCCTCAAAATAATACATAAAACCCATCATTCTTGACATGCATAGACATAAGAGAATAATGCATATTTCCATTTATCAGAGTATTCATTACAAAAGTATTACACGTTGACAATAAAAGTAAACGCCCTATGGACTTACAACTTTCCAAGCCAACACTTGGTTACACAAAAGAGAGTACGAACTCAGATACAATTTAAGCCCTTGGCTTGAAATTACATGTAATACACAAAAAGGTAAACAACCAAAAAGAGCCTTCAACTCCCAGAACCTCCCAAGCTATGTCCTTGGAGGTGGCATGTCACCGGAACCTGAAAATGATGTCCCATATAGGGTGAGCCAAAGCCCAGAAGAAATATACTAAACCAAATATAAGCAATGACTAAAATATTAGCATTCGATGGGTGGTCACTACTTATGAACCAAATTCTGTTACAATACAGTTCCATGATAATCATGTCCATGTTACATTTCTCATTCCTTTACTTATCCAACTTTCCATTTATACAAACATGGCTCAGAACCTGGCCAAACTATTAAATGAGACCACATTTCATATTAAAATTACTTCCAATATCAACAATTTAAATGAGACTAAGACTCATATTAAAACACTTTCATTTCAATGAGATAACAACTCAAAATGAAATACTTCCACAATTCAATAAGTACACATATTTACTGTACTACTGGAGTCCATCCCCTATCTTCTCCTAAACAGGTTTGAGAGTCCATCCCCTATCTCCCCTCAAACCATGGAGTACATCCCCTATCTTCTCCCAAACAATATGTATATACAATGTATTTAACACTTGTCATATATGATAATCAATCAATACACGTATTTGCTGTATTAATTCAACCGTCATATTCAATGACATATTCAATATGATTAGTTTCAGTTTTCCCTAATCAACATACAATGTCTACAACAATCAAGACTATTCTCCACCGATAGCCCAAAGCAGTTATTTCTAAACAGATAATAAATGCATCAACAGATATAATCTCAACATTTTCATAGGTAAGTGATTAAATTATCCAACTACACCATTAAATCCCATATTTCCTCAATTTCATGAATTTCTACTAAATTCCACATTTTCCCAAATTAATTACACAAATTAATTTATCACTACAATTAGGGCTTTTCCCCCTTTTCTCAATATCAACCCTAAGGTTTGATTTCACCAATCTAACAACACTAATTCCATTTTTCCATAATCTCACATGCACATGGGTTTTAAAATTTGAAAACCCCTCTTTTATAAATTACACAACAACCCTAACTTTTCCAAAGATTGCCCAACATTACTAACTAATCAAAATGACCAAAATCAAAGACAAAGCTCACAAGATGGAGTAAGGTATCCCTACCTCGAAATGAAGAGCTCAAATGGAGAAGATGACCAAAATCCAAAGTGCTCCAAATCCAAGATTTTTCAGATTAAAATGTAGCCCACACAACCCTCTACCTTTCTTACAAAGAACTTAGGGTAGAAACACACTCTAAGTAGATCAATCCCTAGAGAGAAGATATGTAGAGAGAGAGTGGGAGTCGGTTCCAGGGTTTTAAAAACAAAAGAGATGAAAAAGTGATGTTTAATCTCGCTGCTACCTACTGATATAACACAGGCTCGCTCGAGCGAAGAAGTGGTCGCTCGAGCGACCAGACACAAAGAATACTCGCTCGAACGTAGAAAGCCTCGCCCGAGCCAACAATGCGAAGCTTCAGGTCTGCAACCCAGAAGCACGCTCAAGCAACAGAATGCTCGCTCGAGCGAAGAAACCCAAAACATAGACCTCACTCGCTCGAGCGAAGGAAAGCTCGCTCGAGCCAAGAATCAAAACCATCAGGTCAAAAAGAGACGCAGACGCAAGCTCGAGCGCAGGACTCCTCGCTCGAGCCACCAGACACAAAAACTCAACTCTCACTCGAGCGATGGAACCCTGGCTCGAGCGAAGGATCTAAAACAAGGAGCTCGCTCGAGCGACAAAAGTCTCGCTTGAGCGAAAGACCAAAATTCTGGGCAGCAACCATTTGCTCCCAATCACACCCAACCTATAACAAACCTACCCAAAACATCCTATAACTCAAATATAAAGTATTGAAGGACAGAAACAAGGTATATACAACAACCAACATCCACGGAACCAAGTCCGGATTACACTAATCAATGGAGGGAAAACCAGGGTCGCTATATAATAAAATGTAAGGTAGCGATTATCCAACCAACTTCTTTCTTTCTTTCTTTTTTAATTATTTTTTTTATGAATGATATATACGGAGAGCAATACAAAATAAACGATTCAAATGATCAAAATAGAACTTATAGTGTGCTTCCTGAACCTCTTAAATTCACTCAAGTTAAGGTCAACCCTAAAGGACATATTTTGTTTTCACTCTACTCAGATTGTATGGCCAAAAAAAAAAAAAAACTAGGGTAAATTATACTAACGGTCCCTATAGTTTGAGACTTGTATCACTTTGGTCCCTTCTTTTTTAATTGTGACACATTTGACTCTTAATTTTGAATCTTATTCTAAATAAGGACAATTCAAGATATTATTACTTAATTTTAAGAACAAAGTAGTCAATTTGATAAAATATAAACTAATTTGACAAAAATAAATGTCAAAAAAATATTTTTAAAATTTTAAAAATTATTTCTACTCACCAAAGATAGAATTATGTGAAATTGATAAATCTTTTACACATTTATTTATTTATTTATTTATACCAAATTCATTTTTAATATGTGTTTGGATGATGATCATGTAATGGATGGTCGTTTTTATTTTTATTAAATTAGTTTCTGTATTTCCAAAACTCAAATACGGCGACAACTTTGATATCATTATTAAACCAATCCATTAAATCAAAAAAATTCAAAACTAAAAATATTTCATATATTAAATATATTGATTATACATTAAAAACCTAACAACCACACATTACATGATCATCATACAAACACATAATAAAAATTAATTCGGTAAAATAAATAAATAAATAAATGCGTAAAAGATTTATCAATTTTACATAATTTTATCTTTGGTGGGTAGAAATAATTTTTAAAAATTCAAAAATATTTTTTTGACATTTATTTTTGTCAAATTAGTTTATATTTTATCAAATTAACGAATTTTCTTTTGAAATTAAGCAATAGTATCTTCAATTGTCATTATTTAAAACAAGATTTAAAATTTAGAATTAAATGTGTTATAATTAAAAAGTCAATGATCAAAGTGACACGAGTCCCAAACTATAAGGACTGTTAGTGTAATTCGCACTAAAAAAAAAAAAAACTACTAAGAAAAATGATTTATTGACAGCAAGCTAGTGTTATATCTAAAATGATGTGTTAAAGAGGTTTGTGAAATTATGAGTATAATAATAAATATTTTGATTGGAAATACAAGAATCACAAAAAGATATATAATGTATAAAAATTATGTTATATTTATGTATTATTATTTAAAAAATAATTATAATTTCTTACTAACATATTTGGATGAATAAGTTGTGTGGGTAAAATCAATTTTCTGTTTTGTTTTCTTGTGGAAAAATAGCGTTGGGTAGAGTTTTGGAATTATGTTTTGATAATAGAGTTGTATTTTAAATTTGTAAGTTTTGAAATTATGATTTGAGTGTAAAAAATTTGTTTGGTTATGAGTTTTGAAAAAAGTTTTGAATTGAGTTTGGAATTTTTGATGTGACATATGATATTTGATTCAAAAACTTACAACTTATAACTAAACACGCAACTTAAAATTCTATTCAAAACTCATAAAAAAATTTAAAAAATTCCGAAAATATTTTTTATTTACAATATAAAAAATAACAGGTGCTAAAAAATAAAAAAATAAAAATAAAAAAAAAATTTCTTATCCTGTCCGTACGTCCGAGAGGATGACCAGATGCACGTATATTCAAAAGTAGGTGTGAAATCACGTTTCCAAAGTTCAAACCAAACATAACATTCAAACCAATGACTAGTATCACATTTTTAGAGCTCCACCAAACACAGGATTTTTTCCACCACAAGAAAAAGCAGCAGCAAGGTTAATTCTTAGAATTATATAACGCCCCACATTTCAAACAAGTCATTCAGGCCACCCATTTCTACATCTTCCATACAAAAACCCGAAGCCCACTGCAAGTGCAAGAAACACAAAATAAATAATAATAATAATAAAATGAAAAATAAAAAATAAAAGAGTGTAATATTTAAAAAAAATGAGTAACGAATATAATTTTAAGAATATCTATTTATTTCTGATCATCTTAATTTTATTTTTATTTTTTTATAAATATCCTACTTAAAGAATCTTAAAATTCAAATTTTCAAATCATCAAAGTTAGCCCCAAAATAGGCCACTAAGTCAAAATGATTTCCTAACCTGAGACGGCCAACTTAAAATAATCCAAACCCTTTGGGTAACTTGGTTCATGGCTTAGTTAAGTTTACAAGAAAGTTATGAGCCATCGAGATTTTTATCTTGAAAGAAATAATTTGAACACAGTGATAATGTGGTGTTTTAGGAAGTTGGTAAAAAGTTAAATTTTTGACTTTTTTAGTAACTTTTTTAAGCTTAGTTGTTTGGGTAAAAAAGCTGACTTTTTTAACTAAAAAAACTGAAAAGTCAAAAAACTGACTTTTTTGGCAACTTCTCAAAAGACCCCAATGTGACTTCCAAATCTTAGAAGCAATCACGTTGTTCGGTTTTAGTCACTTCTAAGAAAATTGAATTTTGTATTTTTTTTTATTTTTAATGAATTTTTTAAATATCTTACCTAATTTTTTATTTTTTAGATACACCTAATCTAGATACACTTAAAAAATATAATATTTGTGAATTTTTTTCTAAAAAAATTCACCAAATACAAAAATACAAAAAAAAAAAAATTAATACATTTTCGTATTTTGTTGCATTCAATGAATTTTTTAAAAGATTTTTGTAGAATTTTTTAAAAGATTTTTGAATAATTTTTTTACTTTTTAAGTATATCAACATTAAGTGAATCTAAAAATTAAAAAAAAAACATTAAAAATATAAAAATACAAATTAAAAATTCATAAAACTATTATTAAAAATTTCAAACCAAACAGGGTGGATCTCAATTCTTATTTTCTTCTTGTGCATATTATCATTTACTTGTTATTGTTATTATAATATTATTGCTTCGTTTGGCATAAATAATTTGAGCTAAAATAATCATAAAAAGATAAAATAGACTAAAAAATCAATACGATAAAATGTCACATTCAAATTATAATTATTTTATTTTTTCTCCCACAAAAATTAAAAAATTCAAAAAATTTAGTTCCAAGTCAAAATAGTCAAAAAAAAAAAAAAAAAAAAAATCAAAAATCTAACTCATATCTCAAACTCAGGCTATGTCTAATATCATATTTATTAGTTTGCTAAATTAACAGTTTCGTTTGCATGAATGGTAGGATTGGGCAAAACCACACTCATTGAAAAGGTACTAGACTCGACATTTCTGATTTTTTGGGGGACAAAAAAACTCTTTTTGAGATGCTTTGAGATTTGCTTATTCAAGTAAATTTGTGATTTTTTATAAAAAAAAAAACATATAAAAAAATTAAAAAATAATATAACAATTTATAACAAATAAATAAATAAATTACTTATTTAGCTGGTTCCCAAACCACTCGAAACACTCTCTGTCTATCTCTCTCTGTCTCTCTCTCTCTCTCTGCACAAGAGAGCTAAAACACTCCAATTTTATATTTTATTTTTTTTTGGGGTTGAAAAACACTCCATTTTTCTGAAGGAAAAAAAAAAATTGTTTTGGACCAATCAGCATTCACTGGGGGTGTGGTGGGGGTCACCCCAGTGGAGGTCTCACTCATTTTTGGCACTCTATACTTTGTGTCCTGCACCAACGTGACATGGACACATCAAAGACGCTCTTGGATACAATTCAGACATGATACACAGCATGTTCCAATTTTTTCGAGAAATTAATCATTGCCTCAGGGGCAAATTTAGATAGTGCTTCAATCTCATATTATTGATTAAAATGGTAAGTCACACTACTTATTTATACCCTTTAAGAAAATAATTAAACACTTATTCAAATATAAATGAAATGGAGCAATACTCCTGAAGCAATGAATAATTTCTCAAATTTTTCCGCTCCCCTTACTTTGGGTTGGGAACACATCACAATACGCATGTCTGTCATTTTTTTTTGTCTCTTGCCCTTATTTTGGGTTGGGGATGTTGAGCCCGTAGAGCTCATCATGAATTTTGTTTTGATAATCTGAATCGTTCAATATGTAGAGTTCATTGATTACTTTAACTCTGTAAAAAATTACGTTAATCGGATATCGATAACTACTTGATCGGATTAGATTTTTGTCAACAATATATTTTGAAAATTATATTTACCGTTAACAGAAATTTGATTCGATTGAGTAACTATTGATATCGCATCAACGTAACTTTTTACAAGAATAAAATCGTCGACAAATTCTACACATTATACGGTTCGGATTATTAAAACACGACTCATGATAAGTCCCACAATTCCAACAATACGCTCCAATCCAAAGACAAGCCAGGCCCTCACAACAGATCCTCACGTCTGTCTTTTCTTGTCTCTGAATAAATCAAGACAATGATCTATTTTGGCAATTGAGTAAAACTTTTTTAAGATTATATTACCTATTTATTTTTATTTTTTTGGTACATCATTTTTATTAAAAATTAAAAAAATAACTTTTAAACTATTTTTTAAAATACGCCAATATATATTTTCACATTCCATTTGTTTGGACCAAAAAAGATATATTTTATGATTTTTTTTTTTTTTTCTAAATTTTTTTTTTTTTTAAATATTTGGTGGTAGCAATAGTAGAATTGAAGTCGAAGTGGAAGTAGTAGTGGTGGTAGAACGAAAGTGGAGGTAGGGTGATAGTTGTGGTGATGGCGACAAGAATGGTGGTGGTGGTGATGGTAATGTGGTGGTGGAGGTAAAAACAGTGGTGGTAGTGTGTTGACATTGGTAAAAAATTTAATCTGAAAATTATTTTTTTACCTTTTAAAAGTAAAAAGTATTTTCTGTTCAAATAAACTGATTTTCTATTGATTATAAAAAAATGAATAATGCTTGGGACCCCCTTTTGGGGGTCACCCCCTCACCCCCCTTTGCCACGTGGCGGGGAGTGATTGGAGGAGCAGGAAAAAAAAGAAAAAGAAAAAGAAAAAGAAAAAGTAACCAATGAGAGAGAGAGAAGGGGTCAAAGGGGGTGGGGAAAAAAGGGGGGATGAATCATTGTTGTAAAAAAATATTCTTCGTTAATTTTCATTTTCTATTGTACCAAATATTAGAAATATGGAAAACATTTTTTAAAAAATATTTTTCATCCAAATAAACAGAGCATCATATGATGTTTCATATTCAATTAATGTTATTTTTTTTATTATTTTTAATTATTTATGAATATAATATTTATATAAATAAATATAATTGCCATATTTCCACTGTTTTTTTGACTAAAAACAAACGTGTTGTGTCCATATCTAAGGCCTAAGACATCATTTAGTGGATTAGGTTGAACGAAATTATGAATATGATATAATTAAGTAAGAAAATTATTAATGTGGTAATATTAAATTAGATATGTAAGATAAAATGTATTTGTTTGTCAACTAGTTAGGTGGTATTAGTTGATTTGGTTAGGAATAAATTTATAAAATTATGTAAAAGTCTTGACTATATAAAAATTAACTTTGTTGTTTTGTTATGTGGTGGCAAAATTGTCTTTTCACACCTAATCTCACCCCTCCCATGGAAAAGTTAATCCTATCATGTGAGGATATGAGTGATAAATGAATCAAACAGTTCGAGCTCGATTTGTGTTCGGCTCGATAATAGCTCGTTCGAGTTCAATTCATTAAGTAAACCAATTAAGCTTGAACACATTTTGAAACTTGTTAAAGTTTTCAAACCAAATTTGAATAATCAATTGCTTGTTCGGCTCAATTCAATAAACCTAAAACTATATAAAAATACTAAATTACTCATGCTCGGCTTGACAAAATTAATTTGAGATAGATTCAAAAGTTTAACGAATCAAGTTTAAATAAATTTTAAAACTCGTTAAAGTTATCAAATCAAATTTAAATAATTCGGTTTGTTTGTCACCCCTATGTGAAAGGATTCATAGTCCCATAACACTACTAATCTCATTGTATTTTTATCAACCAAATACAGGTTATATAGGATCCACAGTATTATTAATCCAATTCTCTCACTTAAAGCCAAACAAACATGGCCTGTATTAAGCTTATGTTGGGAAGTGCCTTTTTTTTAGTTTATTGGCTGTTTTAAAAAAAACGTGTAAAAAAATAGAGAAGTAATGTAATTCAAATAAATTAATAAGTCAATAAACTTTTTTTTTTTTTTTTCTGTTCCCTTGGGCATAGAGGTTGTTTAAGATAATTTAAATAAGTACACTTTTTGAATTTTTACAAAAAAAAACTCAAAAAAAATTAAAAGATTAAAAAATATACTTTTATAAAGAATGGTACATAGTACCTTAATATCTAGATGCATGGTTCTTAGATTTGTTTTAAGAAAATGATTAAAAATTGACTTTTTAATTTTTTAAATTTTTTTAAAAAAAATATGAGAAATAATATGACGCAAAATAAATTTAAATTAAAAAATAATTTTTAACCATCTTCCTAAAATAAACCCTAAGTTTTGATTAGATGTTGCGTATGGAAGGTGGAGCCGCCGTCGATAAGGGTGGTCACGCCGGTTCCTAAGATTGTGGGGTGCGGTGGCACTTCCTCCTTAATTTCTTTTAAATGTCTCTCTTCGCCTTTAACACAGGCTTGATTCATGAATTTAAGTAAGAATTGAAAAATAAAATAAAAAAAATTATATATAAAATATAATTATATTTTATTATTTTTTAAAATTAAAAAGAAAAAAATATACAATTATATTTTATTGATTTTTTTTTTTTTTTTTAAATTCTTACTAAAATTTAATGATGAACCCAGGAGGGGCCAAAGAAGGTGATCGCCCCTTACAATTTCATAAACTTCCTTTATATACTAATTTTAAGTATTGATTATTAGTAAGTTATATAGATTCACCCCTCTTGATTGTAAAAATGATGAGCAGTTACATAACCCACACATCTATATCTATAAAAATACAGAGTTTCAACTATAAAATTTAATAATTTGGATAAAATAAAATTTAATTTCTCATAACTAGGATTCATAAATTATCTTATAATTCTTATTTTTTATAACTCAACATGAATATAAAAAAAAAAAATTATACACATATATATAGATATTCATGATTTTTTTAAAACTAGTAGTTGGGCACGTACATTACACGTGACACGTGATTTTTCATCAACTGTTAATATTGTAATGATGCATGTCTCTTAAATTGATATGTGATATATATATATATATACAAAGTATGGATACTTGTATCGATAAATCGATTTGTATCCAAAATACAACTAAACAAGAAATTAATACAGACTCGGTTAAAAAAATTTAAATGATAAATGAAATTTTTAATAAATATAAACATTAATTTATAACTAAATTGTTGAGATCACAATTTTATCTTAAACAATAAACAATAAGCAGGTCTTTTAAATATATAGTATTACACAAATATTTTTTTTATCAACTTTCCATTATAATTTTTCATAATCCGTATCTATAATACAATTAAAGATATGAAATTAATTGTACAATTACATAATTTTATTTAATAGTTTAATCTCATAATACAAATTTATTGAATCCACTATTACATATTATTTGCATACTATTGGTGTAAGAATGTATTAATATCAACATGTAATATATTTTTATAACATTAGTCATTAGTATATTTTCATTTATGTAGAAAATATGAAATAGTTTTTTTTTAAGAAAATGAAATAATATTATACCTTAATATTTCGATCGATATATGAATTTTATAATTATTTTCACGATATTTATAGATCCATACTTATAAGTGTTACATGGTCACTTTTATGAAACTGTTAAGTTACATAATTTATTATGGCATCTGTAAGTAATCAGCATATAACAAAAATTTATCGAAATTTTTTATTTGATATACTTACTTTCTGTATCATTAAGTTACTGCGATAATGTTTGGGCATTATTTAATTTTTTTTCTTATAATTTGACTAAAATGTGCGCATAAGGTACATTATTTTTCTTGAATTTCATAACAAATTAAATAATTCTTGCTTCAGCTCGTCTACCTTTACTTAAAGAGCATGTTGCAATAAATCTTTTGTTGTTTTTGTTTCACCATTTTCTTGCTGAATATTATAACTCATTGTAATAAAAATATTTTGATGAATAAAAGTTTGTGGCGATATCATATTGTTATGAATTTCAAAATCTATTTTCCCTGAATAATGTGATTTTTTTTGTAAGAGAAAAAAATACAATTACTGTTATGATGGAAGTGTTTTACAAAGTCTTAACTTGTTATTGAAAGTATTTGTTGTGAACACTTGTTTGTCTGACATGTATGTATATATATATATATTAAACATAAATTGATAAGAGAATAATATACAATTCCGTAATTTTTTTTAACAAATATAACTATATTACTAAAGCGATACATGTTAAAAAATTAAAGTATACGATGGTAACATAACATTACATATTGATAATGTATGAATATAGTAACATATATAAATTTACATTTATATTTTATATATATATATATATATTTATATAGGTAGAAATTGACATACATAAGACATTATAAAATTATATGTGAAATTTTTTATAACAATACAATACATGTAACAATGAAAAGTTAATTTTTCATAATTAAATAATTGGTCATAATATAGATGTTTAGTGTTACATTTTTGTGTATATGCACCATTTTTTAATTAGATTATTAAATTCACATAAAAATTAAAACGAACTTGCGAATGATTTGTATAAAATTAGAGATTAATAAAGAAAGATTTAAAAAAAAAGTAGTTTATAGTGTTTTGTTTGATTTGTTTTTTTAGATTTTTGTTTTGAACTTTTTGATTTTCATATTTTTTGTCTTTGATACTGTTTTTTTTTTTTTTTTTTTTTCTAATAACCCTTTTATTTTCTTTTCCGATTCACTTAATTTAATATTTTTTATTTTTTAATTTTACTTTTAGATTTAGATTCACTTAATCTAAATATCTTTAGAAAATAATTTGTTGTATATTCTTTTTAGAAAAAAATTTATTAATATTAATTAATAATAATAATAACAACAAAAATATATAATAATAAAAAATCAGTACATGTTTGAATTTATAAATTTTTTTACTAATATTTTACTTTTTAATTCTATTTAGATTATTAGATATTAGATTTTTATGTAAAATTATAATTTAAATATAAAATATAAAGAAATTCCAATATCTTTAATCACCAAAATTGAAAAAATATGAAAAATCAAAAATTGCAAAACAGATTTAAAATATAAAACCAACGAAAATAGTTCTTGTTTAGAATTTTGTTATCATATCTTGGTTATTAAAGTACCGTATAAAATATTACAGTTCATAAAATATAATTTAAACAAAAAGAGAATGTATGAAGATAACTTGCAAAATTTTGAAATGCAACACAAATCTCTATTTTAAAAACGTATGCACTTTTTTCTGTTTAGATTCAAACGAATACATACAACTTTAAGCTTTAAAAAATAAAACCAACGAAAGTGATTCTTGTGTAGAATTTTGATATCATAACTTGGTTATTAAAGTACTATGTAAAATATTACAGTTTATAAAATATAATTTAAACAAAAAGAAAGTGTATGAAGATAACTTGCGAAATTTTAAAATGCAGCAGAAATCTTTATTTTAAAAATGCATGCGCTTTCCTCTATTTAGATTCAAACGAATGTATACAATTTCAAGATTCAACCAAAATTATTCACAGTGATTTAATCCATGATAGACAATCGTAAATATTATGTATATCAGTATAGAAACAGACATAAAAAATAAGAAAGAGTAATTATTTTATGTTCTTCAATCATCATCAATGTAAAACATAGGGAGACAAGTTATTTATTTATTTATTTTATTTTTTAAGAAGGGAGACGATTTGTTTGGTCTATTTTAAGGAGTAGGTTAAAAGTCAAATTTTTTTGACACTTTTCGACTTTTTTGAAAAAAAGTGCCAAAAAGCCATGACTTTATATTTATATAGAACCCTTGAAAGTAGATATATAATACTCAACTCCAAAAATAAAGAAATAATTAGTTTATATGAGACTCTTAAGACTTTTAAAAAATATAATATATTTGAGTGGATAAACTTGAAATTAAAATAAAATAAAAAAGTAAAAAACACATTAATCCAAAAATAAAGAGAGAGTTAGTTTATATAATATTCTTCATAATTTTTTAAAAAATATAATAGATTTAAAAGGGTAAAATTAAAATTTTAAAAAAAGTAAAAAACATGACAAAATCTTCACACTTTTATAATAGTAGTAGATTATATTAATAGAAATCGATATTATAATTTCTTTAAAATTTTTATTAGTATATATGTTCTTCCCCGCTATATTAATAAAATTCTAAGCCAGATGCTGCAAAGAACTTGCAAGCAATGAAGATGACAACTTTGTGTTTTTTTTCTTCCACAAAAACTCGTTTGGTTTCCCCACTTCCTTGTTATCCATCCAATCCGATCACGCTCAGTTGGTTTCCAATTCATTTTTATTATTATTATTTTAAATTTGAAACTCTTGTTCCATTTTCTCTTTCTTTTCCAATATTTCTTTTCCATTCATTTTCTATGTGGGGAAGCAAGAAATAGCAGCTTATATAGCCACTAGCCAGCTATGCACAGATGTGTTTTGTACCGTTTTGCTTTTATTCTGTTTTCACCCCCTTCTACGGTGTTTTAATTTTTAATTTTTTTATCGCTTAAGAAAAAAATATAAAGTTTTTTTTTTTTGTTGGATGGATCAAAAATAAATAAATAAAAACAAAAATATAAAATATAAAGTTGATCTAGTGAATGAAGCGTTCTTTTAATGGCTGAGTTTAAATCTCACCATTGCAAATGCAACTTCCTTTCTCTTATTTCCGTCCTACTGATTGTAATATATATATATATATATATTTAAAAATAATACCCAAAATTTAATGATGATAAAATAGAAAAAATCCAAGCAATATACATCCAATCTATCATTGTCATTGTTATTTACTATTTTTATTTCAACTACAATTATCATTAAGAACTTTGCAAGACCAAATTGCTTCGTTGTTTTTTATTTTATTTATGTTGTATTTGGATCTTGATTTATGAATGAGTTTTATGAAGGGAGAAAAAATAATGAAAAGAAAAGCTCAAAAAAATTGAGAATAAATTTAAGATCCAAATACAATATTAGGGGTTTAGAATTAAAAATATAAAGAAATATAACATGCAACTGCAGGAAGGAATACTTATTAAAGTCCATGCGTGCTCAATCAATAAAATTATAGAAAAGTTAAAAAAAAAAAATGCTTATAAATACCACTCAAACATTATTTAAAATCAAGATTAGATTAATTAAAAAAAAAGAGGAATTTTTTATTCGAATCCATGAAAAGTGTTTCTTTTTTTTAGAAGAAATGAAAAGTATTTTTAAAAAGTGCAATATCTCAAGTTCTTTAACTTCCATTGTACCCCCCCCCCCCCCCTTCTTCCTTATGAGCCAAGTTATAAAGGTGGATCACTTTTAAGGTGGATCACTTTGTAAGGCATTGAGAAATACCCCCTGGCCGAGTTACGATCAAGCCGAGAGGGTGTCCATCTATGCCAGCGTTTGGAACCTTCTAGAACGATCAAGCCGACCAGAAATTTAGGTCATTTTTTTCCCTATGATGCAAGAAAGAATGGACTTACATCACCCTTCCTAAGCTTGTACTATTATATGCCACTTTCATACCGTTATCTTTTCTATCTACTTGAAGCTTTGTACTGTGACGAAGAGGAGAATAAGAGGGGCCGCCCCCTTTTCCGCACCAATCCTTATTCACTACTACATCTTTTTTTGAGACCTTGAAAAATCTCCTTTGCTGAAAAGAAAAGGCCTAACCACCGATGACTTATCAATGAAGAAAAAGATTGAAATGACTGTTCAAAAGGAAATTGAAGAGGGGTGCCCTCGCCTGGAAAGAGAAATAATAAGCGAAAAAGTACTACTATCGGCCCCACAGATAAGATTTGATTGGAAACGCCCCGGACTCTAGATATTGAGCTTCGCATACCCCCAAAAACAGGACTTTGAAAAGGAGCACTCCTAGAAAGAAGAGCAAGACCTTGCGCGTACCACTCTCCCACGCAGTTCCCATTAAACAACGGAGAATCCCTCTAATCTCGATTGTTGCATTCGTGCTTTGCCCCCGTCTTTCATAGTCATTCGATCGCTCGGATTCTTCTCTATTGTTCGTATACTCATTCGCTTGAAAGGATGGATATACGGTTGGTATAATTTGATCCGCAAGCCGAAGACCTAAAAGCCATCCAGCGTGCAAAAAGGAAGGAGAAGTCCTACGGAAAGGAGAGAGGCGGGTTGGAATTCAGAGGGCGGAGAACTATATCAGGAAAGCGCGGAACAGGAGTGGGAATGAGAATGGGATATGAATGGTGAGCCGTCCGGACAGCGGGCGGGCGACATCAATTGAAAATAAGGGGTTTGACCAACTTCAATACTAATATTAGGGATCGAAAGCACGCCCGTAAGCCAGAAAGCGGTCAGTAGTCACTCTCCTTAGCTTCACTCGTAGGTATGATGACTACCATGTATCTTGACCTGGCTCTGAATCCATTAAGGGAGGGGGCAGTAAGGTAATAAATAAGGTAATAAAAGAGTAATCTAACCCCACATGAGCTGTGCATGCATCTTTTGATCAAGTGTTCTTAGAAAGGCTCTACTCAAAACCATAGTTGACTGACCCCTATCCTAAAGGGGTCACGGGTTACGACTCCTGCTTGTATATCTTTCATAATGGGCTTTCCCTTGCCCCTTCCTTTCTAGGGTAGCTCCCTCTTTCTTTATTCCCCCGAGCTTGAAGGTGGGGGCAACTGCATGATCCCAAGCTCAATCTTGAAGCCCAAGTGAACAGTCTAGAAGCTCGCTTTCCGGGATGGATACAAATGTAAGTATGGTCGAGTCAGCCCCCAGTACTTAACCACGTTCTTCATAAACAAGCGTGCGGCCTCATCCACAGTGCAGTCGGCAGATGCCGCCATGAAGGTGGCATACTTTAAAAATATATCGACCACCACCATGATGCTTCCAAGCCCATCCACCCTGGGCAAGCAAGAGATGAAATCCATAGTAACACTTTGCCATGGTCTGGTGAGGATAGGCAAAGGATCTAGCTCTCCTCCTGGCCTCTTATGTTCTATTTTGTCTTGTTGACACACAAGACAGGTTTGGACATAACTTTCCACGTCTTCTTTCATCTGAGGCCGATAAAATCGAGTGCCAAGCAACGCCATTGTTCGGTGCTGACCGGGATGTCCTGCCCAGCGAGTGTCGTGACACTCCTTCAACAAGTCCCTACGTATGTTATCCCACCTTGGGACGAAAAGCTTATTCCCCTTGGTGTAGAGCAGACCATCCTTTTCCCAAAAGCGACGTTTTTATTCCTTGACAGCTTGTACTCCTAGCTACTGCGTCATATTGTAGACCCTCCTTGATCCTATCAGAAAGGGTGCTCCTAAACCGGCTCACAGCAGTTATCTCCTGTAGCTTCAAGCTCACAAGCTCTGCTTTCCGACTTAACGCATCAGCCACTAGATTCGTGCGTCCTGGCTTATACTCGATACGCATATCGAACTCAGCCAAGAAGTTTTGCCACCTTGCTTGCTTAGGGCTGAGCTTCTTCTGTGTTTGGAAATAGCTGGTGGCTATGTTATCCGTTCGGACAACGAATTTTGACCCGAGCAGATAGTGTCTCCAAGTGCGTAGACAGTGCACTATGGCGGTCATCTCCTTTTCTTGTACTGTGTATTTCCGCCCCTATCTCTAAAGGTCATTGAGCTTACGGCTCTCATAGGCGATTGGGTGCCCCTCTTGCATAAGAGCTCCACCGATGGCATAGTCCGAAGCATCGGTATGTACCTCGAACGGCTTAGCATGATCCGGCAAGGCCAGCACCGGATCCGCCATGATGGCTCCCTTTAAGTCCTCAAAGGCCTCTTGACATTCTCTCGTCCATCCTGCCCTGCGCCGCTTACAGATTAGCTCCATAGCTCACTGAATGGTCGGACTTCGTCCAGTCTACAGTCCTCCTTTGCTTAGCTCAATAGACTGCTTTACCCCCTTCCCCTTGGCCTGAATTTGATAGAGATGAGCCAGCCATGTGGTGATTTCGTATATACGATCACGGCAGCATAGCGGAGTGATTCTTCGCCGCGCCGGTTCTCACTTTCGGGTGAAGCAACGGTCAAAGTCACTTTAGAAAGCCTCCCGGGCAAAAAAAGGTTCTCACACACGTAGTATGTCTTATAGCATCCCACCCATAAACATAAAGCCGCTTGCTTTTGTCTCTGCTAATCGGCCAGACATTATTTTTTTGTGAGAATTTCTCGGTACCGTACACCACCTGAAGCGGAGTCGGAGCTTGTTGCCCTATTCTTCACTGAGCACAGTGGACTTACTTTGTATGATTTTTCCTTGCCCAAGACTGACGTTTCGTTCGTTTGAGTGCATGAACTTGCTATATTCTGAATTGGTGCTTAGGCAATAGGCATTGCGGTTTTGGCTTGGCGGTCCCTTCTGATTGAATTCTTTTTAGAAGCAGGCGAAAAACAACGGCTTTTCAGCCGCAGCACAAGCAAGGGCCACAGCACTTGCTATGCTAGTTGCTTCGGTCACGACAGCGATCATTCTAAATGCTGTTGCAACCTATCAATGGGTTAGGGTCAATTTGGAGAGTTTGCTTTTGAAACTGCTTAGTAGTAATGAACGGAAGATGATCAAGGGTGCTTTATTTAATAGAGAAGAGAATAGGATTCTGTCTCGAAGAGGGAAGGGATCCTCGGAAAGCGATTATACCGTTCGCAGACATGGCATTCTTGGTTAAACTGACTGGCTTGTTGGGGCCTGCTGTGTTCCCTACTAATTGCGTAAGTAAGAGAGTCGCTCTTCCCTTCTTTCTTCCAGGCAAGGAGGTCTCTCGAGCCTGCAGTTTGCTGCTATCGCCCGAGCAATAGACGAAGAGGGGCTTCCCATTATACAAGATGCAAATCCAAGTAGTGTAACAGACTAGCTATAGGACTCTTCATCAGACAATGAGCTAAAACTAAAAGAAGTCCTTTCTTCCCGCCTTTGGGATGGAATGATCCCAGTTTAGCCCTTCTCTTCTCTAAATCTAGAATAGTAGGATATTTGATCGATGGTACTACGCATCATTATCCTACGCTGAGGCCCAAGATCAATCCTCAAGCTGGGGATGCTAATCCGTGAGAACAAGAACACTAGAACACATGAATAAGAGGGTGAGCGCTACTAGGCGAGCCTTCTAAGAAACCCTACGAGGGTGAAGGCCAACCAACCAGTATTAAGTTCTCTCTTTTCCTCACCCGCGGTTCTCGCATGATAGGATGGGGCGAAAAGCAATTCTTTCTTTCCAGAGGAAAGTAGCGAGAGTCCTTTAACTTCATCTACTACGTCTCCGACGATTGATTTGATTGGTATGCTAGCAGGGAGAAGGGCACCAAGCGGGTACCCATTGATTGGATTGAGCAGGGAAGCAAGCACCCCTTACTATACTATGCATCTTCACTCCTAAACCAAGCCAGCCAGGAAGGTAGTTCAACCAAGCAAGCCTTCTCCTCCTGCGGCATAAATATGTAATCCGGCCTTTCCTGAAAAGCTGGATTCGAGGTTGACGAAGTCCTTCTTCAATGAAGTTAGCGTAGAATGAATGAAAAGCGGAATCTGAATAAGAGTCCGATTCGAGAGCTATAACCAAATAACAGGGAAAGAAGGATCGGGATAACCAACCGGGATTGCCTGTCTTCAGATTGAAGTTCGTGGGGTGACCTCTGAAGAGTGTTATAAATGAAAAGAGCTATTGAGGGAAGACTGCTAAACCAGACCAGACAGCTGGGTTAAAAACCTGGGTGGAAAGAATCGAACTCGACAAAGAGACCGAAACTAGAATAGAACTCACTCGATTGGGCTTAGCAGAAGGAAGAGCGACTGCCCTCTCTCGATCCAGAGTAGGCAAGGGAGCAAATGGAACCAGTCCTACCTTTAACCTTTAAGTTGAAGAAAGAATCTGAAATCTTAGAATTAGCGGTTGAGCAGACGAGCTGATGGGATCTAATCAACTGTCACACTCAAAGAGGAAATGACGTTAGCTGATGTGCATGAGTCAGATCTATTACCTGAGCCATAATTTATTGGGCTTGAGGATTTGAGCGCAGATGTAAAGGGAGGTGGAGTTTATCCAACTGACCAGCAGCTGATCTTTGCAGAGCCACTCTTCATATGCAGGATTTGGCTTTGAAACCTTGACAGATCCATCGGCCTACTTTTGACGAGAAATCGAAGCCGGAGCACTCTATCTACTTTTCTGGAGCAGCAGTGGTTCCATCAATAAAATAAAGCCAAGCAGTTGTTGACTGCGAACCAGAGGAAGCTGGAGCTCCCAGAGAATGAAATGGGTGCCGTCTAGTTTGATAGTCACCAGGTTTGGGATATTCTTCATAGCCTATTGAAAAAGAAAAAGGATGAAGCAAATGGATCTGACGTTAGACAAGATCTGTTCTAACGTTGAGACATGAGGCGGAGAGGGTCTGACGTTAAGATCAAAGGATGGATTTGACGTCAACGCAGGTCTGTTCCCTTGTATAGTAAAGGTTTCGCAGATCCTAGAAAAGAAAGAATCAATAAAAGTGGAGGAAATGATAGAGAGGAGACGACGCAGATCTCTGAGAATCCTGCGAAAGAAAAGAGCAAACTCATACTGAATTCAAGAAAAGAGTCTCTCTTTCTATACGCAATATTCAATAAAGCTTGAATTTCTACTTTCTTACTTCAATTGCGCTTAACAAGGATTCTCTCTCTACTACGTCACCTGCGCTTCCCCGCTTTCGTGCGAGAGTCTCAGCGATAGCGATAAGAACCAAAACTCTTCTTCTCGTCCAGCCGGATGACAGCCAGTCAAGACAGATTTGTCAATGCCCATCCTCTCCCATCCCATTTCTATTCTTTCTTAAGGCTTTTTGCTTGTGCTCTAGACGTTCATAAGAACCAGTGAATCGAAGTCCCTCCTCGGAAGCAATCTTACTGCTTTTAGGTTTGAATTCCTATTCTCTGCTTCGCCGACAATAGAAGACGATTCGCCGATCGGTAAATAGTCTTCCTGTAGCTAAGCGAATGTGGCTTTGTGGGCTAAAATACATCCTCAATAATGAACACTCTGGGCATAGACCTCCGCAATCCTAGCATCCGCGATGACAATATCATCACCGAGTACTGCATATTTATTAAAGTACTCACCAGGATCTACTTGTTCAGCCGCATACCAAAATATGGTGTGATAAAGAGAAGAGAGGCCATGACGAATAGTATCAAAGTGGTTGACCTGCCGCAAACGATACCTGAGAATTCCTCCCTTTGACAAAAGGAACCTCAAATATGTTGCAAGCTAAGGCTGAATTGACTACAGCCGAGGCAAACGACCTGTCAAACAAACAAATAGCACATCACTTCGAACAGAAAGACTAAAGGCCACCTATCGGTTGCCGACTTTAGATCGAAGGAATATCCTACTCGTTCGCCACTACACTAAGTCGATCAAGGGGTTTAGTTTGATTGAAGGTGACTTTGTTTCATTTGTCGTATAATTTTAGCTTTAAAATCACGAATATGCTCGGCAAAAGCATCAGCATCATCGCAGACGCGGCTTGAGATGGGGAGTGGGACCAAATCTAGCACATGGTTAGGAGTCCTGCCATTGACAACTTCAAACTGAGACATTCCCGTGGTGCGATTAAAAGAACTGTTGTAAGCGAATTCTTCCTTAGGAATAATGGCTTACCATCCTCCAATTCACTAATGAGGCTCCGTAACAGGTTTCCCGGGCTTCGGTTTACCACTTCTCTTTGACCGTCTGGCTGAGGATGGTAAACACTAAAGTATTGTAGGCTTGTCCCCAATCTACGCCACAATGTCCTCCTAAGACACCACCATGTAACTCGGAGATGAATTGATCCCGTAGGGGGGATCCGGTTGGTATGCACAGTTGCCCTCCTCGAAACAGATAGCCGTCATGCCAAAGAAATTATCCTTTAGGGTCTACCCCATTAACACACCGTTGGACTATTTCTTTAAAATCTGGGTCACCCTCATATTGTTCTTTCAACTCTTCAAAGCCAATCACCTGTTGGGCAATGGAATGAAAGAGCTAGCTTCAACTCCTTACTTGAACTTTACCCGTTCGTGTCTCCTACCAAGGAGTCACTCACTCTTCAACTAATAAACTACTAAAATGAAGAGTTAAGAGTCAAGCTAAAGAAGGAATTATTTGCATGGCATTAAAACCATTACATTGAACCATTTCATTGGAAAGATGAAAGAAAGAAGCGACGAAAGTGGAGCATGAGGATTGATTGGATTAAGCTTCCTATTTGGGGTTGGCGTTCAGTCTCTTTCTGGAGATTGTTCTGAGAATGAAAAGAAGAAAGAAATGCTGCGAGGCATGGTTTGCTTACCCTACGAGGAAGGCCTGTTATGCTTAGGTCGAAAGCGCGGATAGACGGTATAAGCCAAAGAAAGCCTCTTTACCTTCTACCTTCTGCACTTAAGAGTCCCTTCTTTTGACTTAACCGAAAGCGGATCGGTAGAGAGAGATAAATTCACTACTATGTTCCATCGCTTTCTCCTTAAGAGCAATCGGCTCCTGGCGCAAACTGAGATCTTGGAGGTAAGGCCCTTCCTAAAGCCGATGGGGACTTTATTCTTCAAATCCAAAGTCTTCAGTCTCCGCTACTAGGGCTAAGGCTGTAGTTCCAAATCCAGAATCTTATTAAGCGCTTAAAAGATAGATAGACAGGATAAGAATTAAATATAAAAACTAAGAAAGGGGCATCTGTCCTGGTAAGCTGGAGATTCCGATGGCTGTATGGAAGAAGGCTAGCGGTGTAGCGCACATCATTTCTCAAAGAGAGTGATGCTCATCAGGTGGCCAAGGATTTTACTTTAGATTGATTCACTTTAGAAGTCTTAGACATTGATTCAGTTAGAAGTCTATAAGGTTATTCCACCCTGAGCACTAAACTAAGGTTGACCCTTCGCCCTACTAATCTAATCTAATCTAATAAAAGGCCCTATCTCGGATTCGTTGAACTTTCACTCGAGCGGGTACTCGACTGACCTATTTTGGTAGAGCTGTTCGACTAAAAGAAAGGTGCCCTTTTTTCTGATTCTTGGCGTCAAAACCAGAATGCCAACGATCTGACGATAGAGAGTCTTCACCCTGTAAACCTACTTTCAGCTAATGGGAATCTTTGTCTTTCTTTCTTTCTAGTCATAGGATAGGATAGGGGATGGGATTGGGTGTCCGAGTACCGATGTACAACTAAGTAGATGTCTCATAGGCGAAGGAATAGAATAAGGCTCTACCTTCGTTCTAGTCTTGAGGGCGGTTGCCCCTTTCAAGCCTGCAAACGGAGTAAAAGCCCTACACTGAAGAAAGAGTAAAAGAATAAAGAGAAGATGAATGCAAGAGATAGAAAGGCCTGCTGACCCTATCCTTCTTCCATACCATACTCACCGCGAGTCCATTGTGCTTACGAACGAGTGGAGCGTCTTCAATGCGAGTTGTGCGTGGAATGTCGCCTAAACAGTTTAATAGTGGCGTTTGTTGTTTTCGAGTTCCCCTGCCTTCGGAAAGTATACTCCTAATGGTACCTTAGTACGCCATAGGCGTCTGAAGGGGGAGTGTAGTGAAGGCACTCTCTTGGAAGAAGCCCGCCAGCTTACTATACTAAGGGAAGAGGGTGTTATTTAACAGTGGTAGGGGAAGTCGTCCCGAAGCGCAACCAGACTCTTGTTCTTCCTCTTCAGCGGCCAAAGCATTAATAAGTTGTTTTATATTCGTTTTTAGTTTACTTCCTTTACGCCCACGCAGCGGGGATATGGGGGTAAACAGGGGGGCAGACAAAGCAAGAGGGGGTAAGTCCGCTAAGTCCAGCTAGTCCAGTCAAGCAAGTCTAAGCAATTCTGCAGTAACTTCACTTGCTCCAAAGTGACATATAAAATAGTAATAGAATGGATCCCAAATAGCTTTTGACAGCAGACGATTTGTACCATCGAGATAATACCAAACGATTTCCCACTACCAGACGATTTGGTATTGAGATGGGGTACCAATGTCTGATCCCAAGGAATGTCGCGTTTTAGGTTGCTGTCGCGTCTGGGATTGTAGATTGAAATAGATTCGCCTTTCGAGTTGTTTTCGCGTCTGGGGTTGTTCCTCTCTTTAGGCCTTCAGCGGACGATTTTCCTTTTTAAGGAAGAAGGGGAAGAAGCTGCTTGAGAATCCGCTGTGAGGGAATGCCCTCTTGTTCACGAATGCCCTGTTGGAGGAATATCTACAGTTTTTGCCTTGCCTTGCCTTGTTAGGCAAGGCAAAAAAGGAAAGAAGCAAGCTTGGGTGCTTTCTTTCTTTTCGCTTGTGGCATGATATGTAGTACAGTCGGCTGAACACAAACCCAATCGAAGTGAAACTCCCCTTTCCTTCGAAATCGAAAGGTAGGAGCTCAAATCCGGCTCGGTTGGGGTAGACCCAGGGGAAGAGCTGTGCACAAAGGTTTGAACCATGGGCAGGGACGGCGAACAACAACAGGAGAGCACTCGGTGTAGGTCTTTCCTTGATCCTAATAAAATAAAGGCTCAGTGGCTCAATTAGGCTTGGGAGCAGGGCTGTACGCAAAGGCACAGGGCTATATTTGGGCTATTGAACAGGCTCGCGCTTCGGTTAGGCTTGGCTCTCAGCTCGTTCGATTAGGCTCGGGGCTCAAGTCTTAGGTGCTTGATCTTGCAGGCGTAGTTGGTCTGTGTTTGTTTCCTTGGTCGGTCTCTCTTCTTCGTTCCATCCCCGTTTAGTACTAAAAAAGAGGGGGCATGCTTGGTTGCCCTAAGTGGGGAATCCTCTCCTCCCTTGACACTCATAGGTCGAGTTTCGGCTCGATTGACGGATTCTTTTACTGGGGATAAGACTACGTGGTTAAAGAAGACCACCTCTATGGATGCGAGATTGCTGTTAGAATAGAAGCATCGGCCCGGGCCAATATGCTGATTGCTGGGAGTATAGTGCGTATTCATTTGCTAAGGAATTAGTTTATGGAGCGCCAGCTCGTTGCGATCCTGCCGCGGCGTCAGCAGTCACCGGTGATTCCGCGAAAGACAAGATAGGCCAGCCGGGTTCATGCCTCGTTCTTGCTTGCTCATAAAACCTTCCCTCTATTGCTACTGTTCTCTAAGTCAGATTCGAAGCTCTTTGATATCATTTCGAGGTTGAGGATTTGGCTTTAGATTGATTTATTGATAAATATATAAGATAAGTATTTGAGAATGAAACTTCCTTTTCCAGTTCTAGACTATTTGCTACTATTGGAATTTCCCATTGCTGTAGTAGTACGCTCTGGCTAGTGTCAAAATGTCTGATTGTGAATGAGCGAGTCATTTTTTGACTATGATTCTCCTACTTCATATGTGGGCTTACCGGGCTAAGCTAATCATTGGATACTCAAAACTTTCGATCTAAGCCACTTTTCGTTAGCGGGAAATCGACACACATTGATATAGGATGTTGAGCTTGCGTATCCCGGGACGATGCCCATCTGTAGCATCCTTTGTTTGACCAACTGTGTAATCTCAACATAGGTGTCACCTGCCATTGCTGGATCAGCGATTTCGGCTTTCCTTGTGGTTCTCATTAAATATATGTGAATTTCTCTGTTGACCCCACAAAAAGAAAGCTTTTCGTGCCCCCTCAGGAAGTTTTTTCTTTCTCTCGATACGCAGAGGGGAGAGCATGCCCTGTCTCAGGCAGTATATCAGTCGTTAACGATTTAACCAGGACACATCCAATTGAAACTGTAATCTCAACCTCTTTTGAAGGAGCTCCAAAAAGACTTTACTTCAGAGCGGGGAATCTTCCTACAAGTGAGCACCAACTCAAATGTGTTCAAAAATGGCTATACCTCCGCCTGGGAAAACAGGAGTTTCCGGCACCCTCGTGGGAAACATTGGATGTTGTCAACCGGCCTAAAAATGCTCATAAACAGCTCTTCCCCCTTTGACTTAGTTTTCGCTCTCCTCTGTCTCTAGTAGACTAAGCCGGATCCTACTTTGCGGCAGGTCTAGGTATTCTTTTTTTTTCGTCTGAGGGAACGTGGTAGCCCAGATCTAGCTAAGACTTGAGATCCAATTCTATCTCATTCTGATCTCGTTATGAGGGAAATAGGTGAGGCGCGGCTAAGACAACATATGGGACTTCCCGCGCTAAGTTGTTCCAATCTCTGTACTAAGTAACTGAACTCGGCAATGCTGCTATGAGCTAGATTTGCGCGTACAAGGAAGCGAACAGGGCTACCTTTCAACTGGAAATCCTATACCTGAGTGCTATTTGATCAGAGTGAGTTGTAATTGAGCTTGATATAGTTGCTCTCGTATTGAAATGCTTTTAAGTATGTGGGTGACTCATCGTCGTGAGATCGGTTGGTACCCTCCATAAAGAAGGTTGGTGAGGAGGATCACAGGTGCGGAATGTCAAAGGTAAGTTTCAATCTAGTATTGTGGGCGGAAAGAAAGTTAAAAAGAAAAGGCTTCGAGGATCTAGTTTCCACTGGTTTTTCCTCTTGCTAGGTGATGAGAGTTTGACCTCTAGGAAGAAGACTTTTTCCCTTAATGTGTTGGTAGTGGCATAAGGTGAGTGCTCTGATCTACGACCGCCCTCCTGTCTATAGGTTTAGAGGGGGATATTCTAACCAATAGGATCTGGCTGCTAGTATATAGTATAATAATATCTTTCCTGCTCTTAGGATGTAGCTTCATTTCCACGTGTACTCCTCTCGTGGAAAGGAAGGCTGCTCCGCCAAAGTTCTCACTCTCTGCCGTCCCAAAATTGGAACCAAAGATTGCCTGTATCCAAGATGACATCTTCAACGAAGACTACAGGAAATACATTCAGCCATGGGAGAGAGTCACCCAAATCCGGATACGACAACATAATATTGATACATCCACAATGAGTCAAGCTCCTACCCAGCCATCGCAGCAGCAAGCGTCTCAACCCGAGCCGTTCAAGTTTCAATCAGCCCCGGATCAACAAAGGCCACCTCCAACATTATCAGAAGCACGATCCTAAGAGGGAGCAAGTAAATGCGGCCTTACGATCTGGAAGGAATATAGTTATGATCTGACTTCATCGAAGAAATCTGACACTTCATCGAGGAATTGGTATTTCTCTTTCCGTTTCGTCGAGTGTGAATAAGAAGAATCCGTTATTCAAGTCTGGGATCTCTCGGCAAGATGGTGAATTCCTTCTTAATAAGGTGAGGGCGCCGTACCTTCTTCCTTGTGTTCTTTTTCCTTGATAATCATGGGACTAAGACCCGAAGGTCTTCCTCCCAAGCTGTTCATAACTCACTCTGAGATGGATTGCCTAGAGCATTGAATTGGGACTTTCACCATTCGCCTAGCTTAGATAGCCTACCTTTTATTAAGAGATCTCGGGTTGGGGGCCACCTTTTGAGGTAAAGGAAAGGGCGCTCCATTTCGATCCTTGAAAGCCAGCCACCGCTTTTAGCACTTGTTGCAGGTTTGGAACCCACAGAAGGGAATCGAAAGAACTTAATCCGTGAGATAGCCCGTCGGATGGCCTGCCTTATACCTTGAGTCCTCGAAACCTTGGGTTCTAGGCAACTTTGCTCAACTTACAGTACAAAGAAGGGGCACCCTTCTATTCTATACTAAAAAGAGGCCCACGCCTAGGTAGTTTGTTCTTACCAGCTTAGCTAAGTGCTCGGTAGGAGATAGGATAGAATTCACTCCGCGGATCGGCGCGGTCGGAGACAGAAATGACCTAGCTCAAGACGGACTTCGATCACCACTTTAGCTAGTGAGAACGAGGCCCTAGGGATCTCTCTCAATCTAAGAAATGGGCTAGTACGACCGGACAAGAAAGAGTCACTTGGGGAGTGAGGCTGGAAGCACACGTCAGCCTTTTCTCCCTCTTCTTGAATTGAAGAAAGTCACTCACTAGGCTAAGGTCCTACCTTTCTCTTAGCTCTTGTAGCTGGATGTGCCTCATATGCTCTCTGGTATTAGTCTTCTACTACCAACCACTTTCGTTACAGAATGAGTTGTGTATCCGCGGATCTTCCTCAAGCTCAAGGCAAGAGAAGAGTCTCAGTCCATCACGAGTAGCGGTCCATTCTGCAATAGAAAGATAAATAACAGTATTGTACGAGAACGGCCCTCCTGATCAAGAAAGAAGTAGTGCATTTATTCCTCAAGTGAGGTTATCCGGATCTGGCTATCATCTGGTGTTGTATTCAAATATTCAATCTTTCCCCCCACGTGAGTTAGTTTGTTTTAAGAGGTCTCTCGAGCCTTTACTTTATATTATAGGTCTTCTAGCTCGCTAAGTGACTTTTCTTCCCTCTCCTGGTATGGTATCAACCGCTCTTTTTCTACAACCTATTTAGTAATATAATCGGTTCTTTAATATTATAATGGGTTGTGAGCCCAATCCGATCCCGCCATTCTTGCATTCCTTCTTAAGGTGAGGACACCGCTCCGGCAGATCGAGATAAAGAAAGGGGGTGTCACTCTGCAAACAAAGATGAAAGGCCCGCGCTTTCCTTTTCTATTTCTATTTCTATTGTTCCATCTATATTTACCTCAGAAAGAGTAAACGGTTGAGACTACGCCTTGTAGGACAAAGAAGCCTTCGGGCAATCTATACTTCTATTAAATGGGGCATGAAGGACGAAAAAGCAGCCTACCTTCAAGAGCTCAGAGGGCCAGGGCTCTTGGTCGGAAGCTCTAGAACCAGCTGTTCAGGGTTGATTATGAGACTAAGAGCGGGCTCAGTGGAACTTTAATTTAATGGCATTTCGGTCTTCTAAGACTAATCATAGGAATAGCCGTAGTGTCGCATGATCGAACGCTACTCTCGCACGATCGAACTCAGGTCTCGGACAAGACAACGTTAATTCGAAATCTATTATAAAATGGAAGTCAAATTCCGCCTTCACTTCTAGAACTTCTAGAAAGGCTCTTTCTCAGAATCAATCTCGAAGCTGGTGACAAGAAACCACTTTCTTCTTTGAGATCGAATGAAAAGAGATGTAAGAATGGCTTCTAAAAGTAGAACTGTTCCTTACTAGCTGAGGTAGAAAGCTAAGAGCAAGAAGTCTCACTCCGTTCCTTACTCTCGTAACTCACTCCTCTTACAGCTAGAAGAGTGATGCCTTCCTCTATTCCTTGTAATAAATAGGGCAGTCAAGAGGCTATAAGTCAAGAAATGCATCTTACAACCTATCTTCCTATATATGGTTATCTGCTGTCTGCTGTTAGTTCTTGACAGAGGAAGACTACTAGGGTGCCCTAACGGTACCTCATTCAATCCTTAGTTAGCTTCTTGAATAACTCTAAGCAAAGGAGTCTGGTTTCCCCCTATTGACGGTCATACTTATTAGGTGTAGGACTTACATGAACTTCCTTAACTAACTTGCAGTTCTCTAAGGAAGTGTACTAAATCAACGTTATCCTTCTGTTACATCTTCCCTGAAGGCTTCTATTAAGCATTTCAACGATGGATCAAACCTTACCACGAGGATTTGATCTATCTTTCATACTGACACCCGGATACTATATTTACTAAACTACTTGAGCCTGCACCGACGTTCGTTCATCACAGTGATCCGGGATCAGAAAAGGTTTGGAAGACAGAATGCTTCCTCTGCTCGTCATTGATCGAATGAACTGCTATTCCTGAACGTGGATGCATGGGTTAGCCATGTTCCATTGTCGCCTGAAAGGCCTAAAAAAAGAGCTAGAACAGGAGTTTAGTGGTCCTGTGATAGGGTTTGGTTTGGTTGGGCAGAGCTCCCGGACGTCGACCCGCCCCGCACGCTGCCGATCGGAGAGTGGATGAAAGATAAGTGAAACTGATGTTAAGAGAAGAAAAACAAATATTCTAATCTTTATGGTATCGCGCGAAACGCGGGCGAGGAATCCTCCTTCTTTTTCGGAAATGTTGGACCCTTGCTCTCAGAAGAATCACAGGACTAGAGTCAAGAACGTGAGTGAAGTGCATAGAATTCAGTGCGGTGACGTAAAGAAAGGGGCAGACGAGACTCCGATCGGGGAATCGGAGGATATCCAAACTCTCGTTGAAAGGCTTAAGAGATGCCTTAAAGGACAAGTTCTTACAGGCCGTAGTAACTAACTACCTATAGAAGACAGCGCCTTAGGAAGGAATGGAATAAGGGATGACCTTTCCTATCTTCTGGTCTGCAATTGATTCTTCAAACTCTGTAACCGAGGAGTTTAAATTAGCCCCAACCGCTGGAACCGGGATTGGAGCCGGCACTTCGGGAGGACTATGTGGAGCCGAGGGGGAGCCCCAGTCCACTATAGGGGAGAGTTCACTCCAGTTAGGGGAATTACCAGCGGCTTCGACCACTCTAGCTACTGGCTTCTGTGGGGGGGGCATCTCCCTCCCCCATCTTTTTCCTCCATACCCTTGAGCCCGTACACATGAAGCCATTAGTGCAAAAGGAACGGGTCCTTGATCCTCGCTGACCCACATTTAAAGAAATAAGGATAAGAAAGGCATTCTCCAGCCAGTAGGTTGGTTGAATGATCAATGCCTTTGCTCCTGGGCTCAACCTCAGGATCTTCCTGGGGCTCACTCGCCCCAATGCTTCCAGTGAACCCCCGTATCAGCTAACAACTCTTTTGGCCGACTCCGAGGAATCACTTCAAACAAACTCTAATAGGTTATGGGCCCGGAGATAGATTCGAATACGGAGGAGGGTTCGGTGGGAACAGATTGAATTCGCCTTATTGGCTGGGATAACAAAACATGGATCGGTGGCCCCAGCTTGGTTCCAATAGGTGGCGATGAGAGAGATGCTTATTTACATCATTATGAATGCATGCTCGGTTCCGGTGCAGAGGAATCAACAGCTGGGGAGTGGAGCTGGTTGCCGGAGAGATAACTGGAGGGATCGGGAGAGCCAGGTGGGCTTCCTTCCCTCCATGGTTCAGCTTCTCTGGGAAGGACTGGGACTCGAGATAGATAAATAGCGGGGGGCTGCTGGAAGGTGCCTCCATTGATTCAATTCCCTCTAAGCGGAACCTCGAACTGCTATCATCACTATCCACGTAAATCCGGATCTATCATTGCAGGCCACGCAGGCGGTTACCAACCAAAAAGAGACATTTTGACTCGCCCCGGGAGAACTTCTCTTCGTTCCGCTCGCTTGTGATCAGATAACATGCTGGGGGTGAGCACCTACCGAGAATGCATTGCAGCTGCTTTAGACAGACAATGGAGGAATCGAAGGAGTTAGATGCACCTTATCAACTTCTCTGGATGCTGCCTTCGTTTCCCCTGCTGCCTGCTTTAGAAGCAACGAAAGAGAGAGACTCCCCTCAGAACCTGTAATCTTAAATGCACCGAAGGCGGCATTGATATAGGAACTCTTGGCAGCAGAGGAGCAAAGGCGGGTGTTGAGGAGAGGAACGATGGATCCAACTACAAGAAAGACTCGGTGTTGACTCTGTGTATAAAAAAGGAAAGGGCGGCCGGCAAGCTGGGCCATTCCTCGTTCAATCAGTAAACTGGGCATTGAAAGAGGGGGAGCACCCCTTCTAGTCCGGAGATCCGAGGCCTCTGGAGAACCACGACCGGGACTGCCTCTGACTCCGACTCAATGGATTATGGGTCAACGGATGAAACCATTGCCTTTGACCCAGTGGTTGATGCCCCATGTAGTCCATGCCCCCGCTCCCTCCAATTATTAGCCGACTCGATCCATAACTTGCTGGTGGCTCTCCCTCCGACCATGGCGCTGAATCTGCAGAAACTAAGCCAGAATTGGTTCTCCTTCTTATTCCCACCCAACCCGCGCCGGCCGCATCGGGATATGCAACTGCAGTAGCTCGAACCGGATCAAATCCAACTCGGGCAACTAGGGCAACTATATTTGGGAATGGTGATTCAACTGTTGAAAAGCCACCAGTTACGGGAGCATAGGGGGGAGTACCCCCTTTGGGATTCAAGCCAGTTTATCACCGGTAAGCTTGACCTTTGTTCCTAACCCACCCCTGTCAAGTATGAATACTGACTGAAGTCAAGTCGAAGAAGGAAGCTAAGCAAAGCCTAAGCTCACGACCGAAGCCACGCCAAAGCCCACCAAGACCGAAGGTAGCCTAGAATCCACGTCCCATACAAAGGGACTCCAAAGATACATGGCTAGTTATGGAAAGGGCCTAGGAAGCACTTGATATAATTTGTGAGCTATGGCCTTTACCCCGTAGAATAAGATAGATCCGGCTACTCTCAGTGGTAGTCTAACATAAGCGTTTGCTCCTGGGGACGATTTTAGACAATACAATATAGGCAGATCCAGTTCAAAGCGCAGTCCCAATTTCAGTAGCAGCGTCGGTAGAGTTATAATCCATTGATTCGGTGGTTGCATAGAAGTGGTTCTCATGTTGAAGGATGCATTGGATATAATAGCAAGTGCGTATTTCCCGTATCAATCAATGGGTTCTCAAGCTGCCCCTGCTATAGGTGGTGCCTGCGCCTTAGATGATGCTGCTTTTTCAACTACTACCATAGAGACCTTGACACACGAAGCTATTGGTCCATCAGCTGCTGAGGGCTCACTTCCCGTCCGATCGTTAACCCGGAAGGTCAAAAGCACTATTAGGCACTTTTAAGCGCTGTGACTCTATTCCAAGACGATATTCCATATTTAGGGAAGGGAAAGAGATTAGTCAAGTAGATTAATCAAGATCAGAAGGCTTGATAGGAAGGCTTTTAGGAGGAAGTGCTCAAGTAGTCCAGTCCGGGGAGACTATAGCTCAGTCGAAGTTCTAATATCACTCAAGGTTGTGAGCAAAGAAAGTGATTTTAGAACTATAGTCCAGGAAAGTCTCCATATCTTGAATAGGAGTCAGTGTGCAAGGGAAGTCAAGGAAAGTCAACGTTGTAAGCCAGTCAAGTAAGCAAGTATCCGTCCCTGCTGTCCAAGGCTTTTGAATCAGTCTCCTGCCTGCGAAAGAGCTCAAAAATAACATATTCTCATAAATAACTTCTATAGATAGAAAGTGGGAAGTCGCTTTTCAGACTAGAGACTAGAAGAAAGAGAGTGGGTTTGATGGCTTCTATCCTCCCGGTATTCCCACAACAGCGGATCAAACCTCAGGTATTCCCGGTGGAGTGCATTCATCCTTTGTGATTCTAGAAGATTCACTTGCGAAAGATGAAGTAGGGGGAGGAAGGCTTTCTCTTTCTGTCCACGCGGGCAAGCAAGTAGGAGTAGGAGTCCCAATGTTGATGGTTTCCGTAGAGAGGATAGCCCGTAGCTCACTGAAGGAAGTGTGAAAGTAAGCAAGCAAAGTCTCAACCCGAAATCAATAGCCCGCAAGAAATAGAAAGGAGAAAGCCCATCTCTTTCCAGTAGTATGTAGCTTGACTTCCTTGAACTTCTATGGAGGGCTTAGTTTGCGCAGTTGAGTGGCGCTTGTTGAATACCTCTCGTAGGCCTGATCTCAACAATTACATATATAAATGGAAGTCAGTCGCTCGGATGATTGCCTTTCTTTCCTTCGCTAATGGGCACGCTAGTTCCCGCAGGGCGGGAGATTGGGATTGAGAAACGGAAGGCGCCAGGAGAGGCTGAGGACGAAAGTGCCAGTCACGGAAATGCGATCAAAAACAACCAATTGGACGGGGCACTTTGATCAAATGGAATTCCCATCTTGGTTGACAAACAAGCCCAAAAGACGGGGATTTTAAAATGCTCAAGTCAAGATTCAGTAGTCCGTCTAGTCCGAATCAATGCTCTAGTCAAGTCAAGAGTGAGTTACTTACCGCAGTGAGTTTTCCCGCTTCCTCTTCCCTTTGGTCGAGTGAGTCTGTTCCCAAAAAGTTTTATTCAAGTGGGATAGAAGTACTATCGGTCAAAGAAATGCTTATAATAAGCAGTCTTTTAGGCCCTGGAATTAAGCATTATTCAAAGACAGTGGGCAAGGCGTACATTCCATCCCTCCTATGGAAAAGGACAGATTCCGCTCCGTCGAAGTGAAAAGACAGGTAACTCAGTCGAAGTAATGGAATGGGCGATATCTCAGCCTCTTCTCTTATCTTTATCTTTGCGGGACTCTTTCTTAGGCAGAAGAAGAAGGGGCTATCCGACCGGCTTTCTAGTTGTCTTTCTAGTCAGCGAAGGAGAAGCTGTGAGCAAATCCACTTCTTGAATCCGGTTCAGGTGCTCGTTGAGCCGGTCTCCCTTGGCAATCGTTTCGCTTCTGTTTTGCCTTGACGAGTGGGAGAAGTAGCCACCAACTTAGGAGTATTGGCACAGACGGAGCAGGAAATAGCGATCCAAAATACAACACAACTCATGAATATCTTTAAAACGAGCATCATTAATATCCTTCGCAAGTTAGCTTCTGACTTGAGTGCCCATACCCGCCTTCCGCTTTCTAGAATGTTGTTAGCACGACTGGTCGTGGAACTAGGCAATACGGAGTATTGACTGATCCAAGACGGAATTTCTTATAGAAAGAAAAGAAAAAGAGATTCGTTTTGCTTCTTTGGATTGAAGTGCGTCTGACCTAACCACTCTTTCTTTCACCAAAGATGCTCTTTTCTAAGTTCACTTTTTTCAGAAAAGCTATCTTAGTGTTACGGGAATAAAGGAGAAGACTAAAAAAAGCAAAAAAAAAGGGACAACACTCTGGATATCTAATCTAATTTCGTAAGTAAAAGAAAGTAGCTTTCGCGAGCTATATTTGAGATTCCGTAAGTAACTTAGTGCTTTAAAAACAAGAGTCACGCTCTAGCCCTAAGAAATAGGCTTCAATCATCGGTACAAATCCAATAAGGGCTTCTTTCTTCCCGGTATACCGCTCTCCAGAGCGAATGAACATAAGTCCAACCTAATATCATGAATATCCTTCGCCCGTTATCTCCTCATCTTCCTATTTATAAGCCACAGCTCACTTCGACGTTTCCAATTTCCCATAGAATCTCCGGAGCTTTCCTAGCCACTATAGTTTTGTTTTTTTATCTTCTTTGTCTGAAAATCGGTTTGATTTGCTTCACCTATGCGAATTTCTACCAATTCTTATTTTATTCATCAAAGCTCATCCTAATCTCCGTCGAGATTACTGCCTTAGCCCTGTCCTATCATCTGTATAATGGAGTTCGTCATTTATTGACGGATTTTTCGGGATTTCTCTTTCTTGGAAGAAAAAGATTGAAATGACTGTTCAAAATTTCACCTATACCTTTGAGATTTAAAATAAAAAATTGGATTTTCTTATGAAATGTTTATTATTATTAGCGTTGATAGCTCTCTTCTTTAAAGCTTTTGCCGTAGAAGCTGACATCAGGCTATTGGCGTTTTATCTGCATCTTCCCGACCAGAAGGGATTCGCTTTGTTTGGGATGAACTCGCAAAGACTCGACCCGGGGACTTCCCTCGTAGAGTGGCGTCTTTTATAAGACTCGAGTTTCTCAGTTGAACTAAAAAAAAAGAGTTTGAGCTCTTTTGGCTTACTTTTAGCCACGCGGGGCGGCTATCCGCATGTGTCCCAAAGTGACGTCCATTTTTTGGTAATGGGTATACTCGAGAGAAAGGGTTTGGAATTCGACCCCCCCTTATACGCTCTAAAAAGGGAAAGTATTCTCGATTCTCTTATCATCGAAAAAACCAATTCTCAAATTTTTCAACAAATACAAATACTTCGAGAAAACGAAGACTTTCTTAACCACATGAATAGACTTAAGGATATGAAACCTGCGCCTCAGATAAAGATGACAACTGGAACAACTGGCCATGGCAAGCAGTACTTCGAAGAAAAGAGGACTCTCAGGAAAGGAATATGGGCTTTGCTCTAACCGAAGCTATTGCATCGTTTGCCCCAATGATGGCCTTTTTGATCTCATCCGTATTCCGATCGAAGAAGTTTCATTCTTACAACTCTCTTTTTGAAGCAGATAGTTTACAGTGCTCATTCTATAGATACTGGAAGGACTTGCGCTATGGAAAGAAAAGCGATTCTAATAATAATTTATTCACTTTATTTTCTTCTTGATTTCGTTCCTGATGCTTGCATGGGGCTTTACTTGGCCTTTCTTTGTTTTCTCTGTGGACTGGATCGATTGGATTCTGTCTTCCATGGACAGACTCCCTCTTTCCGTTGGAGGCGGCGGAAGCGATGCCGGGCCTTCGAGTTCGGGGCGCCCGGAGCTCGATCTAAACCAACCTCCAGCTCCTGAGCCGGGGCTAGATCTCAACGGCCCCCCTCCTGCTGAGCCTGAGCCGGCCCCTCCTGCTGAGCCTGCGCCGGCCCCTCCTGCTGAGCCTGCGCCGGAGCCTCGCCCTTTTTTCTCATTATCGAAGGAGCAGGAAGAGCTCAAAAAAACCGTTAAACGCCTTCGCTATTATAAAGGGATGCTCAATTATTGGGAGGGGGAAATGGATAAGTGTATTCAGAAAGACATGGAGAGGCGCGAAAAGAGGCGGAGGGGCGGAGGAGGGCTCTAAGCGGATTAAAAAAGTCGATCTATACGGTCGACCCCGCTCGGCTGGCATCCGATTATGCCCCCGGACGTATGCCCTTTAATTTAGTCATTCATTGAAGAGGAATCATTCCATTTTGAATGGAAGCTGTGAAACCAATCCCGATGAAGCTCTTTTTTATTTTTTTAGTGAAAAAAAAAGATTGCTGCGTCCTATAGGAACTGCCGGGATTTCCACATGAGAGAAAAAATGGAAATGGAACAATTGAACACCATGATCCAAGATCTGAAACAGAAAAGATCCGCGTCCTCGACCTTTCATTCAATTGTCCAGGCTTGTTTCCCTCCCGATACTCCCATCCGAGGTAGCTGGATTCAAACTTTATGAAGCTGTGAATTCAGTAGATCCTGTTGATCCTGCTGACCCATGCATACCCGGTAGCAGTTCGTTGTCCGGATATTGGATATCCAGAAAGAAAGAAGGTTGAAGTTTCATTCTTACAACTCTCTTTTTGAAGCAGATAGTTTACAGTGCTCATTCTATAGAAACTGGAAATTGAACAATCAACAATGACTTTCCCATTAATGGAATTGTTCGAGGCGGTAGCTCCCTTTTTAGGGGGGGGTTCAAGAGGGGCTTCCGCAGGACCACGATGTGCATGCACAATCGCCCCTCTCTCAAGAGGCGCAGGCCCACGCATCATCATCTCATCTGGCTCACGAGCAGGAGGAGCGCGGGGGGCTGGAGACGCCCCTTACAAAAAAAAGGATCGAGGCTGGCATTGAAGCTAGCATTGAAGCTCGCCTTCGCGCGTACTGTAATCGACCCAGCGTTACCAAACGCTTTCCCCAAATCCACTTTCCAAGTTTGGATTATTCGGCTTTGGCAAAGCGACTGGCCCAGGAAGAGCTAGAGGTGGGGTCTAGCTCTAAATCAACGGAGGAGCTACTGGGCCTCTTTAAAGAGGTCCAAAGTATTCAAAGAATACAAGGCCTCTTTCAAGATCTGTTAAAGTCTCTTAATGAGAAGGCCAAATGACTACAGGATCATCGGTCTACTCTACCTCAATTCACCATTTCGAACTTTATACAGAAGGTTTTTCCGTACCACTATACCGCAGTTGAAGTGATTATAGCAAGAGTGAAAAAGGGCTCCTCCCCGAACATGCCTTCGGTGAAGGTGGGGTTTAGTTTGTTATACGCTTCCAGAAGATGATCTAGAATGGAGCCCCTCCATCTTAGAAGTTGGGTGGTCTCTTCGTAACAGGGTAGCCAATTATTGGCTGGATTGAATCCTTAGCGCTTTAAACATTTGTGTATTGCTTAAAGAGCTCTTTTGAAGCCGGTGTTTTCGAAAGGAGCGTAGCCTTTTGATCCCACTCCACGGAGGGAAAACTCCATTTAAGCGAAAAAGACGGTCTTTCATATCTCGATGTGGCAACGGGACTTTCTGGACTCCAATACCCGAGGTTTAAGAATTCCATATACTCAATCTTTCTTATTCCTGGATGGCAGTCTCTTCTTCTTCGTGCTTTGGAGGGAAGTACGAGCACCTCTTAGCCTAATCCTAGCTTTCCCATAGACTTGAATCTTAGAAACCTGGCTCGAGAGACCTTTTCTCAACTTTCAGGACAGACAGAAAAGGGCAAGCTTTCCACTTCTTCATGAAAGACCACACGACCCAGCCTTTAATTTAAGGCCTTTAAGCTCTATTACTATATTAACAGCTAAACCCTTATCCGCAGGCGGAGATAGGGGAGACTCAGGCACTGAGCTCAATAGATGCAGAAGAAGGAGGACGTCGGGGATCTTTTCCTTGACTTGGGATTTCCTTTATTCATAGAGGAGAAATGAACCCTAGGATATTTAAACCTTAGTCTTTACTTCTCTATTAAACCGAGCTCACGATAAAGAAGAAAAAGGGCGATCGATCTATGTCCATCCTAACAACACGAAAAGAAAGCAGACTTGATCGTCTGAGTAGTCTGATATAACATCTACCAATGACGAAAGCAGCCAGCTGAGCTGAAAAAAGGGAAAGCAGCACACGTGAGGCAAGATGAAGAGGGCATTGCTTGGGGACGGCCCTGAGACCATTCCTTTTGAATAGAGCGAAAGCACCACACCCGATTTCGCTAAAGAATGAGTTTCGTACTAAGAAAAGACTTTTTTCATCCTGCGTACTCCGCTATAAGGCATTGGCACACCAAAAGGTCTCTTTCAAGGCCTAAAACATGCATTGTAGCAAACATAAGAAGACGCGCCTGCAAGCCTAGCCCATGAATTCCTCTCTTGAGGCAATCCCAAGCCCATGCAAGAATGACCTCATTGTCATGGAAGCCCTTTCCTTACTCCTCAATATAGTCGCAGGTAGTCTTCCATACATTAAGATTTGCAGCACCTATTCAGGAGCTGGGGAATCTGCTTGCAAGGAAAATCTTGATTGAAGGTCCTAAGAAGTAACGAGGCGCCGATCAAGAATAGCCATCCTGTAGAGGGGGGTTAGAGTAAATAGGGGGTAGAATACCCCATATCTAAGAAGTGAATTGTCTCTCGAAATCTGACTTTATTTACGTTGCGGACGGACGAAACCAGTATCAAATCGTACTTCTGAAGAAGAATCAGAACCACAAACGACGAACAACGTCGATTGGAGAATTGGTTACTCTTATATCAAGCAAGTATTCACCCAACGGGCACAGAAGGGTCCTGAACTTCCAAAACCTTTTCGTACCCTCTCTAAAGTTGGGTACGGAAGCCATCTACTACTGAACTGACCTGAGGGAAGGTGCCGACAAGAAAGCAGCAAGCCACCGATGAAAGGAAGATCCCGGCGTACCTTCGATAGAAATGAGAAAATCAGATAGTGCTAGCAAAGCCATCACCTTTAGAAGAGAGAAGGTAGCAACCGATCCGGGTGAAAGGGCAAAGGATATAGATAGAGTGGAAGCCTTCAGTTTGCTAACCAGAAAGCATCCCTTTATGCTTGCTTCGAGTGTGCTGCAGTAATGGAAATGTGCTGATGAAGCAGCAGGCATCGACAAATGGATAGATACATGGATTCAGGCTCTTCCGCACCATATCCAACAAACATGACTATAGGTTCGGCGAAGACCCCACGAAGGGACTAGAAGGCCTGAGCAAAGACCAGTGATAGATGAGGGAGCAAAAGAACAATAGCGAGAGACTCGTAGGCGTCGATGGACGCGTGATGAATGTGAGAAGGATCCAAGGGAAAAATATAGATATAGAAAGAGAATCGAAGGAAAGCTACAGATGGATTAATACTTATATGCCGCTCGAGGACAATTCCATGGCAATGGTGTGGTCCAAAGAGTCGAGCTTTTGACTTTCCCGAAAGACAGAGACTCGTTGAGATAGGAAAGAGCATAAGCTAGCTGGTCTCGACAAACAAGTAGGAATACCTATTCATTGCTGGAGGAAGTCCCCAAAAGAAGAGAGACTAAACTCTATTTCTTCTATTGATTGATAGCGAGGAAGCCAAACCATCGATGGAGTGAGAGAAAAGGAAAGCACGGTGCCTATTGATTTCACTTTGCACCTTTTTCTTCTAAGGAAGTAAAACGTTGCCCAAAAGCTGAGCGGGCATGGGCACTGTCTATAGGGATAGGCTCTCCTTGCTCGGTAAAAGAAAGATTCTTATGTGGTCAATAACACATCATGAGCCCTAGTCAGCAAGCTGAAAAAGCCCTTTCCCCTTTCTCTAATAACGAAAGCAGAGAGCAGCCCCTACTGGATAATAGTTCCCCGACGTAGTTTCACCAGTGGCAGTACCCCCCTGTCTCCATTCTGAACAGAAAAGGAAACCTAGCGAACGAGGAATTATTTTCTTATCTTATATACTATCTTATATAATCTCAATTTCCCGAGCAGGAAGATAGGAAGTATTGAAAGAGAGATCGATCATCCATAGCAGGAAACGAATTTCCTTATTTCCACATAGGCAGCCATAGATAGTCGGCTAAGTAGGCAGGCTTTGAAGAAGCACCGAAGAAAGAGCCTGGGATGAAAGGCTTTTCAAAAAGAGAAGAAAGAAGCCATGCCAGAAGGTCCGTAGAGAGGTAGCAGTTCGGTATATCTTCCACAGGAGGCATCTGACAGGGCCCGTTATTTTTGACATACCAAATGCTTGGAGTTCGAGAAGAAGGCTATATCCGGCTATATCCCGGAATCGCATATACGCTTATGCCCTAGAGCAAGGATGCCTAGGATTCCACCTCGGGTTAATGTACCTCCATTCAGATATTGACCCGCATCATTAGGTTATCCCACATGAGGGGTTGAGACAGTCACTAGGCGGGCTGTCTGGTGCAGATTTCCTTGTCGCGCGCGATCTGAACGACACTAATAAGTTTGCTTTTGGGGCTGGATTTGAAAAAGGTATAGCTTAGTCGTTTTAGGATGTCCCTGCTAAAAAAGAGAGTAAGTAGTATCTGAGCCAGCCAACACGACGGACCTTCAAACAATAGAAATAAGATCCTAAGTGGTCTCGAAAGTGGGGTTTAAGACGCCAACAAGCCCATATCAAGTCTTTCCCTCCTCGCACCTCTCATTGGAAGTATTGCTTTAGGGGACTGGAACAAGAGAAAGAGGAGAGAGCCAGGCAACTAAGAACAACAAGTGAATCTTCGGGAAGCCCCTTACTGTTGGAAAGCCTAGGGATTCGTTCTCATACCCGACCTGCAGGGACAGGTACCAAGCTCAATCATCGTCCGTTGCTTCTTTGGTGTCAAAGGGTGGATTCGATTGATATGGCAATCTCCTGGTTTGGTTTTTTAAAAGCTTTTGTCTCACACTTCTTAAGATAAGACTCTTGTTTGAAGCTAATAAAATAGGCATTTTGTGCATAACTCGAAATATTGCTCACAGGTCTTGTCCTTCCTTTCCATTAGCTACTGCTTTTGCCTCTGACGGCACAATTCTCCTAGAACCAAGCCCACGAGGACTTCCATAAGCGAAGGGGGACAGAGTCCAGGTTTCCAGATCTGATTTAGCAATCTTCTTCTTCTTGAACTCCTCGTCCTAGCTCTTCTCTTTGAATCTATTATGACATAGCATAAATGGTCCACCCTACTAAAGGCAGGAAAGGGCTTTCCCTCCTACAAGGCAGAACCTAATGGATCGAACTAACTGTCAGACAAGCGCAAGAAAGACCGGATATGGGCTGACAGGATGGAGCAATGCAAGCTTACCGGGCTAATCGCTAAACGTCTTGCCTCGTTCTTAGTGCATTTTCACTTCTCGTTCTTTGTTCCTGTTTTGGTCCTTTTTCTCACACTTTGGAGCTCTGGTCGTAGGTTCAATTCCTACTTGTGTGATCTCACTTGAGGCAAAAGTAAGAAAAGAGAGCTAGAGAAAGAAGGTTGCGGGAAAGCATCTGCTATTCAGACTGGCATTCTAAATAGAAGTTGTGGTATATGCAGTTGGTGTCCTTAGTCAATTTATGCAGTCTCCACGTATCCCTCATCTCGAAGCTGTGCACAGAATTCTGTGGGCTGATCGAACTAATCTACGTTTGGTGGTTGATCATATGCGGCTACCTCTGCCCTTTATAGTGATGGTAAACTGGCTATGACTTGACTACTGGTGCATCCGGCTCTCGATCTCGATCTATAGCTACTGGCTCAACAACTGCTATTGTTGGTCAAGCAGTAGGGGCTTGTTGCTTACTCTGCTTACTCTACCCCTACCTAAGGGCCTTACTCATTCAACAAGCAAGTTAGCTACGCTCACCGAGCCAAGTTACCAAGGTCCTATAACCCAGAACTAAAATGTGCCTACTTTAATGACTATAGGAGCAGGAGCTGGAGGTGCATTGGGTGCCTGCTGCACTGGTATAGTAGGAACTGAGAAGCCTTCCTTGAATCACTTAGATTATATATGGCAATCAGAGGATTGATTTCGGAAGGGGTGCCCGCTATACCTGGTCCAGTCTTAGTTCTAGATCCTGAAGATTATCTGGACTGGGAATGAATGGGACGCTAGAATTGGGATAAGCAAGCGGGGAGCCCCGGCTAGGGCAGGATTGGATTGGTTTCCTCGCCTTGGGAGCAAGGGCTTGGCATTCTAAATAGAAGGCGTGGTACGGTCAGAGGCAGACTGTTCGATATCACCTCTGGAGACATCCCGACCTCTGCGTACCATTTCACATAGGCCAACCACTGTTTTAGCCCCCTTTGGAGTAGAGAGTAGCATATCATCTTGCCAATAACGAATTCTGCTTAGTGAGCAGAGAAGACCGCTTTGTCTCAATCTATTGGTCTATGCGGATCAGGGGCCCAGCTAACGAGCGTGCGGGGAATAAGGGTACTGGATTGCGCTCATATTCATCACTGACTTGGCTATCGGTGAGCGGCTAAGGGAGAAAGAATATGATTCCCTGAACGCTAACTGAAAACTAACCCAATCAAGGACTAACCAAGGTATATCAATTCGTTTTCACTTCTAGAAATTACCTTTCGGGCGGGGGCGAATCAGGTTTAAGAATTCCTTCAAGTTCAAGCACAAGATCCTCATAGCTTCTAGTTTGTGAATGCTTAAATCGCTCTTTTTTAATGAAAAATACGGGGGTTTCTAAACGATTCCACTTTTGAGCTTAGTCACCCGAGGTAAAATCGATTTTAATGAAAAATACCGGGTTTCATAGTTCGATGCGGGACTCCAATACCAGATTCCTGCAGCGGGTGTCTGGTTTTTCGTATAGAACTGGATTGGCCTTCTTTGTACTTTAAGGTTATAGAAGGTGCCCCAAGCCAAGGGTGCTTGCTTGGTCCGGTTCAGGGTGCTTTGACTATTTTCAATACCTGCTTGGCTGGCGGGAACGAGCAGGGCAGGTACAGAGGTGGCGATGAGGGAAGGGACGAAGCTACCAGTTCAGAAACCTACGGAAAGCGATGGGAAGGAAAGGATCAATAGCAAAAGCGGGAAGAGATACCATGGATGAGAGATCATAGACCAAAGACTAGTTCGGAGTAGATCGAAAGAGATTATTAATCATAGCACAGGGTCCCGGGACCTAGCGGATGGTCTTGTTCCTCTTCCTATGACTAATACGCCGATGTAGACTATATCCACAGCCTTTCATATTAGGGTTGTGTTCTTAACGAATTTGTGTGTGAAACTCGTTTAGGCGAATCGATCAATAGAAGGGTTTATACACCTACCTTTTATTTTTTAAGTGTTGATTGTATGCCTGGAAAAGCTAAACAGAAAGAGTGACTTCAGGCGGTCTGACGATTGATTGCATTTGGTTTAATTTCTCTTGCTTTTTTGGGCAAGGGCAGGAACTGATTGCTCTCAAAAAGGGAGTGTACGTAGAGCAGCCAGGTTCAACCAACCGGTCCAGCCATACAGCTAGAGCTATGAAAGAGAACAACAACCTTTCTCTTAATGGTGTAATAAAAGACCGATAACGAGAACCGGTCCTCTATCCTCTCTTGAGCTTTTTCTCCTTCTGTTCGGACCCTCCGCTTTTACTTGAGCCTATTCCTTCCTTCCCCACTCACTCTTATCTTTACCCAAGGAAACCGCATTATGTGCTGTATTTTCTTGAGAATGACTGTTGGGTTTAAGGAAAACAGTATATATCAGTATATATACCTAAAGTGGGAGCAAGTTTCTCTTTCTAGTCCTATATGTTGACGACATACTGCTTCAGTGATCTGGGGCTGTTGCACGATACGCCTCATAAGGAACTTTGAGATGAAGGATATGGGTGAGCTTCATATGTCATTGGCATTGAGATTCACAAAGACATTTCCAGAGGTATCCTCAGACTATCTCAGAAGGCCTAAATCCCAAAAGTCTTAGAGAGGTAAGGTATACAGCACAGCAACCCCAGTATGGCACCTGTACAGAAGGGAGACAGGCTCAGTGTTTCGCAGTGCCCGAGGAGCGATATAGAAAAAAATAAGATAAAGGGCATTCCATATGCTTCTGCTGTTGGAAGCTTGATGTACGCCCAGACGTGTACACGGCCGGACATTGTCTATGCTGTGGGTTTACTAGGTAGATACCAAAGTCACCCAGGCATGGAGCATTGGAAAGCTGCCTTCAAAGTAATGAGGTATCTTCAGGGGACCAGAGACTAAATGATCACATAAAGGCGATCCGATATACTGGGGATCGTCGGATATTCGGACTCCGATTACGCTGGGTACCCAGACACCAGGAAATCGACATCAGGATACGTCTTCCTGCTTACCGGCAGCGCCATTTCGTGGAAGAGTGAGAAAGAGTCACAGCTTCTTCCTCTACACACGCTGAGTATATTGCTTGCTACGAGGCCACATGCCAGGCCAGGCTATACAGAAAGCAACCGTCGTTGGCCCTTCTTTTCTTGTACTTGATCACCAACTCGAACCGTTGCAGGAACTGAAACTCACTTCATATGACGCGCCTCCTGAAGCTTGGACTGCATCTGTAGATACTGAAGGGGCTTGTTGATCAGAGTGGCCTATTCGTAAAGCGTCTCCTTCCCGAGCAAATAGTGCCTCCAGTCTTTCACAGCCAGCACTCTCGTGTACATCTCCTTCTCGTATGTGGGATAGTTTAAGACGGCTGTATTGAACATCTCGCTGTGGTACGCGACCACTCGGCCGTCTTGCCATAAAACGGCTCCCAAAGCATGAGCAGAAGCGTCCGTCTTGATTTCGAACGGCTTTTGAACGTTTGGCATGGCCAGAACCGGTGCTTCGCAGACTTTTATCCTTAAGTGCCTGGAACGCACGCTCTGGATCCTCTCCCCATCGAAAGGTCTGTTTCTTTTCTGGGCCCCGAGTAAGATCAAGCGGGAGTAGTTCTTTATTAATCTTTAGTGCGGAGGGTCATGCCGAGGAAACTCCTTACCTCCGT
>CM069913.1:27061585-27071585 GCA_036172215.1 Camellia granthamiana | reverse complement strand
TCTAACCTCTCCCCAGGGAACCGTCTTTCGTAGCTCGGCCGCTCGCTCTCCTTTTAGGAAGTAATGGTGCCATCTTCCGCTAGACCAAGCGACTGGGAGGGGCCCGTTCTCAGCTCCTAGGTTTACTAGTTCATTCATAGCTCTTAGATCCCAAGCTCTACCTCTAGCCCTTCCATCCCTTCTAGCTCTATGATTGAGATTAGCTAGCCTTAAGCTCTTCCCGCTTCATTTCTGTTAATCACCCCCGTTTCCATCTTTCTTTGATCTTGGACAAAACAGTTAAATAGAGCCAACCTATCCAGGTTAACTAGGACACAATTTCAACCTTTTTTCATTTCTTCCCTTTCTCAAATAGCAGCAAGTCGGACAAGAAAGCCTATGTCACGAATGAATCTCTTCTGGGTAAAACAGGTCCCTTATCTTATAGGATGATGGTCCTTCCGAGACAAGGGCTTGTGTAGATTTTCATAGAACTATCTGAATAGACTCATTGCTTTGAGAAATATCTTAATAGAAGCAAAATCTAACCTTGAGCCGAGTTGAGTAAACAAAAAGACCCGGTTCACCACAAAACCTATCAAGAATGAGTGAAAGCCCGCTTCAGGAATGGAGGATTGGAACGACATCGCTAGTAGGGTCCGGGGTATCACCCCGGGAGAGAGTCATCTCTTGCGGAGCCGGCTGCGGCCCGGTATACTCGACTCCATTTTCTACCGGCATAAGCTCCAATCTGACTGAACGAAGAAAGCGTAAACTCGAGTTCTTTCTTTCAGGTCGCTTGTTGTCGGATTGGATCGATCAAAGCTCTCGCCCGGCCAATGTGTGCAGGATCCCGAGGGTCTAAGATCCCTTCTGACTTCACGTCTAAAAGCAAGAAGTCAGGTGTACTATCAGTAGGGCAGGAATCGTGGTTTACTTCCGTTTTATACAACTCGTTCTTATGTTCCCGAGGTAGAGTGAGACTGCCTTCCAATTTCCTTTCGGCATCGGGTACTCGTCTTTAGGTGTCGCGAGGTTGAGATTAAGAAAATCGAGACAGACCCGCAGTTTGCCGTTCTTCTTGATGACCGGCACAATGTGTGAGAGCCAATCGGTATACCGCTTGATAAACCCCGCATCCAGCAGCCGCTTTTAACCTCTATCTCTGGGGACATGCGCCGAGAAGGCTGCTTGAATGGCCTTCAACCCTCCTTTATCGGAAGTTGATGCTCTCAGAGTAGTCCCCAGCGAAACTGTCCCGATACTCGTGAAGTATGTTCATGACTGCATCGGCCATCTCTGGTGAGAAGTTCTTGCTTTTTTTGTATGTCGGCCGAGGTTCATCTTCCGTGCCCAGGTTGACTTCCAACAGCTCGTCTTGGACGTCGGCCCTCAGGTCGTCGAGCTTAGCAGGAGCCGGCTGGAGGTCTTCGAGTTTAAATTCCTTACATCAGATGGACCGGCAGAATTTATCTGCCAATGTCCCTCGAGACGACTACCCATGGGCAACATCGCTTTGGGTGCAGACGCACCCCCCCGAACGACTTGTCTTGAGTGAATCTGCGTTTCCCCGTCAGCATAGTAAGTAGTATGCATCTGAATAGACTTCTGCCGCATGGGAAAAGACTACCAAAGCTGGATGAGGGGAGAGTTCTCGCGACGGTATGGAATTGCATCAGAAAAGTGGTAAGGACCTTTCCCTACATTTTTGATAGACCGGTAAATTCGCAAGGAGAAGAAATCACTTTCGAAGAGAAGGAACGAACCAACTACAACCATATGTACGGGCCGGAGGACCCACCCCAGAGATTGCAACGAGAAGAACTACGAGCGACTTGATCCCCCGGGTACGTAGGAAGCCCGGGCTTAGTCAAATAAAAAAGTGTCCAGGTTCAGTTTTTTTCGTTTTAGGGTTTTCTGGAATCCCTTCTCTGAATCGTTCGTAACAAGGTAGCCGTAGGGGCTGGATTGAATCCTTCTTTCCCATTTTCATCGTCTTGTCCAAGCTCCGATCGCATTGTATTTGAAGAACTGAGTTAGCTTCTTTTTTAGTGACAGCGGTTCTTGCACATTGCGGGTATCGCGCAAACAATGCGCGATAACGGTAATTGCTGCGCCGTAACCGCACTGAGTTTTATTTTCCAAATAAAATAGACTTAACTGTCTCATTCAGCTTGTGTATAGGCTCGCAAGTGGAGGTTAATTGAGATATGAAGCGGCGGAGGTATTGCACGCGACCGAGAAACCCCCGAATTTCTTTACCTTATCTATGATGCAAGAAAGAATGGACTTACATCACCTTCTCCTTTGGACCCTCATTCTTATTTTGGTTTTCGTATTATGTTTCTTGGTTTTAGCTTTATTTCTTATTATGAACCTTCGCTCGCGTCCGAACCCGTTGGATCGATATCCAGTTCCACCAGCGGCAGAGACAGTTGGATAGGTACCCCCAGCAGTTGCTTCAGCTGCTTACCTGGAACCAATTGGAATAGCACTACCCGTAGGCAATCCAACTTAGTGAGCTCGAACGCGCGACCATGGAGACTCTATCTTTGGCGGGGGAGAATCAGAAAGCGTAATACCGGAGGGGATCTCGCTCGAGGAAGAAACTGGTCAAGGAAGGAACTGGGAACCTTGAGACATCAACATACCAAAAGGTCGAAAAGAAAAGGAAAGGAAACTCCGAATACAGGCCAACCTAAAAAGAGATAGGGAGTCAAGCACCTATTTCCAGCAAGCTACCTTCATTCAAGGACCAACGACGATGAAATAGTCAGGGAACTGCTTACTCTACCCCTTTCACTCCAGTTTCTTTCTTGACCACTTCTTGAAGAAGCTCAACCTTGAAAAAGAAAGGTGGTAGACGAGAAATTCTAAAGAACTCATATCCGCACCATGGGAACTCTCCTCCAGACGCATAGCCAGATCCATGTTGCTAAATCAACTGCTCCTCCAGAATGGGTAGACATGGGAGGCTCCGAGCAAGTCTTTCTTCTAGTGGCCGGAAGGAAAGGTGTTCCATAGCATCAGGAGAAAAAGAAAGAACAAACCCAGTAGAAAAAGTAGCGAACCTTGCCGTCCTTCTTGGGAATCACCTCCTTCAAGAAAGTCGTAACCCGGAAGGCACACCGGCATTGGGATATTCCAGGATCCCGAACTAAAGAAAAAAGAGACAGAATAGAGTCGGAAACAGTCAAAGGGCGAGGAAAAGCCGGAGAGACCGTGGGAAAGAGCGCTGGCACTTCGGACTAGAAATACATTCCATCAGGAAGGAGAAGGCGCCTGGGCGAGGAGAAAACTTATAACTTTCCAGGACACTGACCAAAGAGGAAAAGGACGAACTGACCCGCTGGGCTTTGGGTGCAGAATCCCACTTTACACAAGGAGATAATTGAAAGACTTTACCGATCTCGGAACAGAATCCGCTGCTTTACAGAGTTAAAGCAGTAGATTCTGACTTTTTTGAAGCTTATTCGTACTTTCTTAATGCCAGTTGATTCCTTCCCTGAATTAACAACAGCAGCCCTAGCTGCCGAGCACTAGCAACCACTAGGAAGAGCAAACCTAGCGCGTCACTCTAACTACTAGGCTAGCTTCCCTTTACACATAGCCCTGACCTGATGGACCTGCCCTTAGCTACTTAGATGCGGGACCTAGAACTCCTAACTCAACTCCATAACCGCTGCATCTATCAGCAGCTAGATCTATGACTTGCCCTATCTAGTAAAGGCCTGCTCTAACTGAGCTGTCCTCCCCCCGAGGGGGATTAAGGGGGGGGCTCCTTCTTTACGTTAGTAGTAGAGCTCTTGGCTTGCAGCTCTTCGTCCAGCTTGGCAGCTGTCCGGCTTTTATGCCTTAATGCCTTGCCTTGCTTTCCGCTTTTAGACTACTGGCACTAAAGACAATCTTTCTAGCTAATCCCTTGCTTCGGCTTGATTACGAAGAAGAGGCTTAAGAGGGGGGGTCGAACAGACATAGCGAGTTCAATCATCACTTCATCCTATGTAGTAGGGTTTTTCATTCGATAAGGGAAGACTACGTAAACCTGGTTACTGATCCCGGTGGGGGACCAGAGGCAGGTAACGAATCTTTGGCAGGTTGTGCCGAGGCCGAACTGGTGGAGATCTGATCTACGACCAACCTTGAAGAAGCCCTATAAAGACAGGAGGAACTAGAGAGAAAAAGAAACTTCCAGGCCTTATCCCACTCCCAGTACAGGAATTCTGAAACCTAAAAGAATCTCAATTGGCTAGGTAGGAAGGTCCAGAGGGAAAGCAAGCTGCAAGAGCAGAGGGAAGGGCCTATTCGCGGAGAAGAGAGCAGCAGCAAGACCAGCAGATTCAAGAGTCTCGGATTCTATATCAGAAGGAAAGTCTCAACCCTTGAGTACGAAAGTAGGCTCTTCATTACGCTATTTTTCCCATCGAGCACGGGAAAGACCTCTTTATGCCGACTCCTCACCCTAGTGAAAGCTTTGAAAGCAGAAAGCCAGACGGGATCTTCTTCTTTAGAATAGGATATCGCCAAAGAAAGGTCAACCGAACCGAAGCACCGAAACCTTTTTCACAAGAGCTTCACCCAAGAGGGAAAGTCGACTATAGCAAGAGCTGCTTTATACATCTATTAGATCAAAGAAAGATCCTCTTCATCTTCGCTACCGAAACCCAAAAACATACCATGAAAGCATTCGCTCCTAGTCCGATTCACCTACCTTCTCTTATTCCTTACCTTTTTTTCTTTCTATCCTTAGTCCTCCACACTGCCATCAAGCTTCCCCTTTAGAGCGACTACCCCGCGTTCTATGGGGAAAGCGCAATCACAACTCTAGAAGCTAATCCTCTTACTAGCGGACTTCCATCTCAAGCAGCTCCTTCTATAAGACCTTGGTCAATCAGTTCCTTTTACTCATATTCATGTGCTGCGGATTCTCGAACAGCAGATTCAATGCCATCCTCTTCTACTAGTGATTAATGTGCGAAAACAGCCTTTTCTGGGCATGTCCCTGAGACTAGTGCAATCCGGGCATTTCGGGATAAAGCCGTTAGCAAGAAATCCCTCTCGCCAAGAAGACTAAATGATAAAGAACCTTCCTTGCCTTACTATGATTCCCATCTCGAAATCAAACCTGTTAAACAAAATATCCCTCACAGGAAAAAGGCACAAACAGCCTATTTGTACTAACAGGACCAGGACAGCTCCTTCTGTGCTTAAGCTTGCTCTAGCTTCCCTCACTTCTTGTTATGCGTCCTATTCTCTTAGTTTACTATGCATGGCATGCCTGCTCGTAGCGCCCAGATCTTTCTCTTCCTATCCTATTTATGTGCAATTGACTGCGTCAGGAAAGGGAATCGGTGGGGCTTTGCTTTGTTTATCCCGCTAAACAGCAGTTATTCCGACAACAACAGCCGTTATCCCGCCTACTCCTGCCCTTACTAATGGTCAATCAGTTCCCCCCAGCTTGAAGTTCAGTTCCTTCCATCAACAGTTAAGTCATTAGTACCAGAGCCTATTCTTTCAATTGTGCAATCAGTTTTTCCACTTGGCTCAATAGCCGGAGATGAAATAGCGAAGGTTACGTTCACATTTCTAAGCGCGGTTCTTCCTCCATCAGATTAGGCATAATCAACAGGAGAGAGCCAAGCAAGGGTTACGAGAGCAGTGGATGATTTCACAATTACCCAAACTCGAGCAAGGGTAGCAACGGTTACTGATTACCTGACTGAACCACCAGGAGCTTCTTCTATGGCAAAAATGCCATTCTCTGTCCATCAATCCGATTTCATTAAGAAATCGAAATCTTTCATTTTATCGGGAATTTTGGTTGTTCTTCGCCTTACCGAGTTGATAACATCTACACCGGAAACAAGAACTCTACCAACGGTTATTGCCAACAGTTCCTACGTTCACAGCTCTTCTTTTTCCAACAGCTAGGCCATCCAAGGGAAGGGATGACAGCCCTGCTAACTTCACTCTTATGATGATTCAATTGCTTACACCGGCTACTGCTGCTACGAAAGCAGTTACCCTTCTTACAGCAGGGCAGATGATTTCACAGTTAGCAAATCTTTCTTCCGAACTCTCACAAAAGAGCTTACTCTCTTTCGAAAGACCGGATACGGTTAGATCTAATTCTAGCACAACCGATTCCTCTTCTGCCTTTTGACTCTCTCCTGCTCGTACATTAACTATATCTTATATGTAGTATTCCCCTCCTTTCATGGTTTATATATCTTCCAAGAGCGCTTATTCTCCATCAATGGCGATAATGCCGCATCTAAGAGCCTATTCATGTGCAGCCTACTCGGATTAAGGAAAATCCGGTGCAGTGCTTGATAAACTTTCGATGCCCTCCTGATGTGCTTCTAGCTGGAAGCAGCCAATCCAATCCCATTAAAGGATATTTAACCCTTAGGGCGGATCCTCCTCTCTCTACTGGGATTGACTCGCTTAGAAGGGGTCCCATTCCTTTGGCAAAGGCCCTAACTACAGCTCTGAGTAACTCCTTGTCTCATTGATCCGAGTCATCAAGGAAAGACAGTGACGATCGGTACGAAAGGGAGGCATACTAGCAGGGGATTCGTACTAAGAGGGTTATTCCGCAGCGTATAGGGGATGCGTTAAAGAGCCGTTATGTAGCATCTGAGAACAAGAAAGCAGACATGGACACGAAATTGCAAGAGTAAGGTAAGGCGAGACAGATAGAGATATCTAATTAAGAGAGGACGGGACTGCTTCTTCGTGACTGGGACTGTACATGGATTCTAAACCTTGGGCATTCAAACTTGAAGCAAGCGGGAAGGAACCGACGGTGTATGTAACTAAAGAAGGAGGGAGAAGGATCTGAAGAAGCCCCTTAACGTCAGTGGGGGTTGTGTCTGTAGAGTCATTGAGGAGGCGGGCATACAACGCACAACTCATGTCCTTCTTTGTCCTCAGGGATAGGGTGTCCTAACCTACAGCTATTCTATCTCCATTGTCCCACCCGCTCCGAAGGATGCCCCAGGGACCATAAATAGCTACTTTCTCGGTTGGACCGAGCGAGCTTCCGATCAACTGAGATTTTCGGCCGGTTCCCCTTCGATCTATTGATTGCTAGAAGTATCCCTGATCCCGAGTGGGACCAAATTCGCTGGACCTATTTACAGACTCGATCATTGACCGAAAGTCCATTCGCCCCCTTCAGCTTAAGGCTCGCCCCTGTAGCTTATGGGCTTATGCACTCCACGACTTAATGTTTCATGGGGGTCGAGAAAAAAAAAGGCGATAGCTGGCGAGGAGAAGTGAACGAGCTCCTGCTTGAGCTTACAGGGAGGAAGCGATCTCCGTCAAGGTTAACCTGCCCGAAAGGTACGAAAGAAATAATCCTGTAGTGAAGGTGAGGCGATAAAATAGGTGTCCGATTCAGTCTTTCAAAGAGCTAGCTACAGGAAGATGTGGATACGGGAATTGACTCGCGGATGCGATGATATCCCTTGTATAGATAGACCCTAGAAGACAAGACCTTTCTCCTTCTCACTCATCTCTCCCGGTTTTAGCTTCTCTACCATTGGTATGGATTTACCTACCATATAAAAAACCTCCTCCGTTCGGTTGTCTTCCTGTCCTCGATTCTCTCCCTACTGTTTGGATTTATCTCCGGATTTCGCTGACATGGATTTCTCATCACTACCATTGGGATTTCTTCCTTGGTTTTGGTTTTCTCATCTCTCCCTGTCAAATATACTACTTTAGCTTCTCTAGCATGGAGTCGGTCGTGAAGGTCGTCTTCTCTCCCTGTCTTCGATTCGCTACCATGGAGTGTAGGAGTGTTCCCAGGACTGATTTCACTCTATAGGTGTTCCCAGGCCGTTTTTAACTCTATGTTCCTGTCGGCGATTCGCTGCCGGGAGTAATAAGACTTGTTATCAGCCCATACCTTCAAAGGAAAAGAGACAGATTTCTGAGTAGATTCTGCACGACGCTTTCTCTTCCTCAATGGTCCTTTCCCTCCCCAGGTTGGTAGAGGTTGATAGAGATGAGACTGATCCGGCTGCGAATGGCACATTTCACGTCTTTTCTTGTAGAAAACTAGTTGGGCTTTTAAGCGCTGTTGGTGCTTTCCATACAGTTTCCTCCTCAAGTCTGACTTCCGTAATCATATTGACTTCTGGTAAAGCTTCTTCACTGTTGAATTGTTGTGGCGGTCGAGCCTCGAATGAAGAGGAGTTAAGCTGCTTTCTCTGGCAATATTCCGCATAGTCTTGGGTGCCCGTGATAATCATTTTCAGGATACTTTACGAGGAGTTCGTCGAGCCAAGATGGGTCTACTCCTTTCTCCCAATCTTCAGTTGTTTGTTCTTTATGACACTGCTCAATACGGCCTTGTTCGGTCAGTGATGGTGTGCCATAGTGTTTATCAATGTAATCCCAAGCATCCATTCCGTGATAATCTTGCTCGAAGTACTCATGGAAAGGGTTTTGTGTTGACCCAGCGGGTGCACCAGGCTGTGGTTGACCGCATTCTATCTTCAGATTATTAAATCCTTGCTCAACAAGGCACTTTTCGCGGTATTATCCTACCTCAGCTATATTCCGTGTCTTCATCATAACCTCCAGGTGGAGATTCTACTATAGGTTCAGGCAGAGGTGTTGCACTTGAAGCTTCACTTTGATTATTCCGATTCGGCGAGCTTGATTCTGTGAAAGGAATAGACACTTGATCTTCCCCTAAGGGAGGAGTTTGCGTCTGAGTGGTTGTTTCCGCTACGGGTGCTTTCCTTTTCGAGTGGAGAACGTAGTATTCAAACTTCCCTGTAGGTTCACCAAGGCCTCAGGGTCACCTTTTTCATACCTTTATCGCATCCTGAGTGGACTTTTTCTTTCTTCTTGATTTGGGCCGGCGTTCTCTTTCCATTTGCAGCTCCCACTCTGTTTCTTGTGCATTCCAGTAGCAAGTTTCACACTAGCAGATGTCCCATCAGGCAACCTCCTCTTGTTTGATTCCGTGCACGAGTAAGTACCCGTAAATCGTAGAGAAGACAGAGCGGGGAAAGCTGCCTTATGTAGTTACCTGCTCTTTCATCGAGATTAGCGAATTACGGTATAGGAAGATCTAATAGAATCTGGTTCGAGGAAATGGAATTCTTTGCTATTAGTGAAAATATCTGCTGCTTTTGTGCCAACCCTCTAAGGAAGAACTCTGGGGAAGGCAGGAACTCCCGGATTTACTGATTTAGTAGTTTTTCCCGCACCGATATTATTTAGAAAGCTAGAACGGAGAGGGAACACCCGGTGAAATATGGTTTGCTGGTACAGAATCCGTTGCTATTGGACTTGGCAAGTAAGCCCAGAAGGAAGAAGTCGTAGCTGCTACCGCTCCGTGGGCTTCTTCTTCTTCTTAGTCTGCTCGAAAGGAAAGCCAGTAACTCGAGAGTAGAAAGAAATAGAATAGAGTATGACAGAACCAGTAGCTTTGAGCTTGAACGTGTTTCAGCTCTTGTTCTTGTTCACGACCCAGCTGCTATTGAATCAGCGTAAGGAGATGTCGATGAGGGTACAATAGAGAAAATCGCTTTGGTTCAGAGCTTGAATCAGAATATCCTTCAGTCACCCCAGGTGAGGAGTTCGGCTAAGCCGGAAAGATAGATCGAGTTTAGCCTCTTGATTTACACTTTCGAACTGAAAGAAGCCGGTAGCAAAGGAAGTGGCAGCAGTGCTTTATATAACTGCTTTTAGGTCTAGAGATTCATCCCCTAGTCTGTGAGGAGCTATTGGAGAAAGAGAAGTAGGGGGGGAGACCTGGCAACAAAGTCCCCGGCAAAAGTCAAGGCCTACCCTGGCGATAAAGAAGAAAGATCAGGCTCAAGGCCCATCTCTTTAATATAGGTAAACCCAAGCCAAGAGAGAAAGGATTCGCCATCCGCTCTTAGGTCTTCGTTGATCACTTCTGCTTAATTAAAGGACTTCTCTTTCTCGCTTTCTAGGTTTCGGAATAGAATAGGCAGTTCTTGTGAACGACTCCGATGCTATTGCTATTTAAGAA